>CALYDD020000086.1:0-74991 GCA_944472135.2 Trichobilharzia regenti | reverse complement strand
AATTTTTCTAATAACCGTGTCCAACAGACCAGGTTTTTGGACAGATTAACAGAAGGAGACATTATACATTTGTCAATTTGCCTGTTTTTCTTTTAACTGTGCCTGAGTTCCATTACTAGTATTGATTCGCTGTATTTCCGCTTTTCTATCTATCCTTCAGACTTCTCATTGTTCAAAAATTATTTCATATTTATTTGATCATGGATTGATATCAGTTAGATAACCATTAGAAACTGAAGAGTACTGGACATCTGTTTCAGCCCCGGGATCTTCCAGTGGGTGAGTACCGATGAAGAGTCTGGATCTAGGGAGAAAGAGTTGTCCAGCATTCATGATCACTCTTGAAACAAACCAGATCCCTGAATTGCCAGCTCTTGGAAATGATTCAGTGATTCAGTCAGACGAAATGTGGTGTCTTCCGTGGGTCAAATACTTTTATTGCAGAGGGTAAGTGGTTCGAGTCTCATCCGAACCTTATGGTATTTGATTACTTTCTTGCTGAGAAATCCATACTTTATCAAGAATATGTAGTTGAATACTGAATTAGTTGTGTTCTCTCGGGAGTTAGTTGATTTAACTGTAGAGCTTTTGTCATCCCCCTTCTAGACAAAATCGTCCATCAGCGCAGGTTTTAGTATATAACTCACTGACTTGATGAAGGTTTGTTTTCTCAGAGTATGGGCAGCCCAATCCACCTCCATTTCTTCCTGCATATTTCTTGCACAGTCAGTTCCTGATGATTTGTGTTGGTTTATTGGCTGACAGAGATCCCACCCTGTTTCTGATCTTTTCTGGCCGACCATCTGATGTTGAGTGAAGTACGGAGCGAAGACAGCTGTTGCTGAAGGTCTGGAGTTTGTTCGGAGTGCCCTTCATGACGTGGCGTGACGCCAACTATCTAATCCGTATACCAAGTAGCACTGACTTCACATTCGAGTTGAAAATCCAGTTCTTATTTTCATTTCCATGCTGAGTCAGTCAGTCAGTCCTGTTGATCTCCACACAGACTTGAGAGTGATGAAAGCTTGCCTTGCAGGTAAAAGAGGTTGCTTCAATCGGATTTCTCTAGTTTATGCTGAGTGTTATCTGTTGTTTTTACTTTTTATTAGCTGGTAAATTTGGTCAATCACAATGTGCTTGTTAAACGCTTGTTGATTCCCTTGAGTACCAAGCTTTTAGGAGTTCCCTGGTGAAGCTTCTGGTGTTTCCTTTATTTAAAAGTTTCTCCATTATCCCAGTGAAATTGGTGTTCACAACCATCCACATGCATAGATATCAAATAGGAATGTATGTCATGTCTTTTAACGAAAAATTTGTGTTTTTGGATTCTGATTCGAAAGGGATACCCACTTTGACCAACGATGTAATGTTTATTGCAGTTCATACATGCAATTTATTTTGTAAATGGTATTAATTTTATCTTCTTTTTCTGTTGAATCTTTCAGTTTGCACAATATTGAATGAAGTGATTTGATGGCTGGTTGGCTTGTGTTGTATATCTATTTCAAAGGGTCTTAATGTTCTAGATGTTATTTCAGAGATATTTTTATTATATATGGTCGAATGAATTTTCTTGTGGTCTTTGATGTTGGCTTGTTATTGATGTTCTGGCTCGAGTTTAAATACTTTTTGATGAAATTTTGAAGATTTGCATTCTTTTTGAAGACGGTTAGTAGGTTTTTCTCTTCCATTCTCTTCAACAAACACCGGAGTACTACAGTGTGAGTGTTTGGAATCTTTTAAACAATGTCTGCATACAGTTTCTTTTGTGGGTAATCAGATTATTACTACTATAGTTGAGTATTTGATATGTGTGAGCTGATTTTCTATATATTTGTGTTTCTAAATTTCTTGTCACAACAGTGATTGCCAGTGGATACAATTATATCGTCATCCATGGAGAATTTAAATCAGTTCATTTTATACTAAAACTTATGCTGAAGGAGGATGTTTATCTGTCAACCAGCTCTTCAAAGAACACAACTAATTCAATCTCATCCACCTGAACGAGAAATCTTCATGATTTCAATGATGCTGATTAGCAGTAGGTCACTAAACACTGTCTCATTGGCTGGATATTGAATATGTTCCATCAGTCTTTGGTGACAACATGGATGAGTAGCGTTAAGAAGTCTTAAACTAGTCAAAAAATCAACTGTCTCTGATGCTTCCTAGTTTTTAGTAACTCTGAAAGTAATATCATTTCTTGACGAAGTTCACAGTGAAATCAATAAAAATCCCCAAGAAACAAGCAAACAATTGAAAGTAATGATTAAAGCTAGTGACATTGGCTTCATTATTATAAGTGATAGCATAAAGTAGGCATTAACAGTAGTATATAAAACGACAATATTATTATTTTATTCACTCTATGAATTCCTAGCGGAACGTAGGGCCACGGTGACACATCTTCAGTTGAATTCACAACTGCCTAAAAGATCTCCATGTCTCTTTTGACTGCCCGATTCGTCACATTCCATTCAGGTTCTTTACAACAGAGTATAATGTGTAGTATCACTTGAATGACTCTTCAGTATAGTGTGTTTTAACTGACGGATTAGTTGGCTGACTCCTTGGTAGTCTCTGAACCGCATATAGAAGAGCCAACTTTTCAGATGGCCGGTCAGAAAAACCAGAAATAGGGAGGGATCTCTGTCAATCAGCAAACCAACACAACTCAGCAGGAACCACTTGTGCAAGAAATTTACGGGAAGAAATGGAGGTGGATTGGGTTGGCCATACTCTGAGAAAACAAACCACATTCAAGTGAGTGACATCACACACCAGGCCATCACTCGAGTAGAACTGGAATAGGAAGCGGTGAGTTAGTTGGTCGTCGTTTTGAGGGTGGTGTGACATGGAGTAGGAGGAGGTGATGTAAAGATGTAGAGCCGGGTAATGAAAATGTTGGTAGGGAACCGAAGGCAATGGAGACTTGGACGGATGAAGCCCTGTGTTCCTCTAGGAACTAAAGGAAACAATATAATAATATAACAACTTGACATTGAGTACAATGGAATCAAGACATACTCAGTCAGCTATTCTAAATCTCCATAGTTCAAATGTTGGCCTAAAATAAGGAAGTACAAGAAAGGATTCCTGCTGATTGCCTCCAACTATCTCTTATGACAACATTTCTAAGAGCACCGTGATGGTCATCCACCTAGTGGCATAGTGGTCATATTGCAGACTTGACTGACAGAATTCAGTCTTCACACGAAATAAAAGACTAGACGCGTGAGACTAGTTACTTACTTCAATCAAAATAAATACAAAATAAAAATAGATAAATAAATAAAAACTTGTTTTGTCTATGAAAAACATAAAATTACGATAAAAGATCATGTGATTATCATCAACACATCTGTAGTTTTCAAGTGCTTTTATTTACCAAAACAGCTGACTCCTGGTTTTGATGTAGTTGTGTTTACTGAGCTATATGGATAGTTCATTACTTACTAGGCAACATCTTCACTTCAGCGCATACTTCAGTTTTAGGATGAAGTGAGTTTTTAGATTTCTCCACGAGTTTATTTGTCATCTCTCCTGGTGGGTGACCTTCAACGTGACTGGTTGTCTTTGTGTGTTTTCACACCCTCTAGGCTACTTGTAATGGTACTGATTATCTCCTTGGCCTAATGTTTAACATTTTATGCTTGAGATTTTCCTCTTATCGATCGGTGAATTTTGTCTATGTCAATGTGTCCATTGATTGACGATTCAGTGGAATACCGGGCTTCTAAAAATTCTCTGGCTAGCATTCTTGGTGTTTTCTCTACTTAATATTTGAACGTTGGTTGTCCCAGTGGAAGTGATGTTCGTTTTTGTCTGTATGTAGTGATATGCGGGAGTGGATGTCACGTCTTCTGACGGCTAGCTTATGTCCATGGACGTCCAATTTGGCCAGTGTAGTGTTTTTCACAGCCGTTACAATTTGTTTTGTACTTGATGTTGGCTTTACTTTCTCCCATTGTTGAGTCTCTTGACTGACACAGAGTCACCTGAGTGGAGTGATTTTATTAGTTTATGTGTAACATTAAATCCCAAAGGTTTGAAGTGTCTCTTATACGTGGTAATGCAATTTTCTTTGTGCTTTCCGTGGAGACCTTTTATTTGGTTAGGTTATCTTCGTGATAAATGTCTTTTGATGAAGTTCCGTGGATATCCATTACTTTGAAAGACATCCATGAGATATCTTTCTTCACTTATCCTTAAGGTAGGAGTGCTGCAATGAGTCCTGGCTCTCTTGAACACACAAAAAAACTAATCTTATTCAAGGTCACCTACCAGAAGAGGCAACTAATAAACTTATGGAGAAATCTATAAGCTCATTTCATCATCAATTTGAAGTATGCGCTGAAGTGAGGATGTTGCCTAGTAAGTAGGGCAGTGAAAGCGTCACAAACAAACTATCCAACTAGCTCAGAGAACACAACCACATCAAAATCATCCACTTGAGCTAAAAATCTCCTCCATCATAACTAGGCTGGTTTCTGTATGATTCATCAGAGTCGTATAAGAAGAAGATGTCAGTCTGAAATCATAAATCGGTCGGAGTTAAATTCATAGGCTAGCTAATAATTCGACCTGATCTAACAAGGCTCAATGGTCTACGGGATTGTCTTTATATAGCCTCAAGGCCCCACTGGGTGCATACTGACGACGGGTCCTATACTTTCTGTCTGTCTGTTTTCGACACAGAACTTTGCACCGATCTTCGACAGTTCGAGTCGCCACACTCCATGTAGCACACAAAGCAAGAGAAGAAAGTAGAAGAAATGCATAATAGACACAGTAAACAGAGGTGTGAGACAAAGGAATAATAATAACGAAGAACAATATAGTTTCATTGGATATCATAAGTCACAGGGAGTGGATGCACCTGCGCCAGCTATTGTGAACGATCACTTTGAGCCATATCACCGATTGTTTTCAGCCATTGGTTTTTACCGTCCCGAGGACCCCAACCAGTCAGGAAGTCTACACCTTCCTACGTGGCTTAGACTAACTGTTGTAGATTTCATTGACTGGTGCCATGTTTTGGCTTGACCGCCACTAGCTCTTTTCCAGCCTGACCCTATGTCAGCTAACATTGCCCATTGTCGAGGAAGGCTATGACTAGGCATACGTAACACATTTCCCAACCATCTCAGTCGATGTAGCTTCACAGCCTCGTCGAATGATTTCCCCTCCCACCTGCCTAGCACTTGACGCCTAACCTCAATATAGCTCACCTTATTATACCACTTCACACGGGAGATAGAGCGCAGGCACCCATGATAAAAGACAGCTCATCTTTTCATGTCTTCCACACTCAATGACCAGGTCTCACAGACATAAAGGAGGACGGAGCGGACTGTTGAGCATTACACACTCCCTTTGGTCGATAGCCGGATATCACGTCTACGCCAGAGGCTGCGTAAACTGGCATATACGAAACTAGCCCTCTGTATCCAAGCGGAGATTTCGTCAGAGATCAACCCGCTGGGTCTACTTGTACTTCCCAAATAAGTGAAGCAGTCAACATGTTATACTACTTCACTCCCTACTTCTAAGCTAGGAGTCAGTGTGGTCCAGTCCTGTAACATCATCTTGAGTCCTATACTTGGACGAAACTGGTGTTCAATACACCCTAGTTTAAAATGATTCTCTAACTGATATGAATCCATGATTAAAATTGAAAAATAAGTCAAAACCCTCCCTACAAGCTAACTTCCGAAAAATATTGTATTGTATATATATATATATACATATGTTTGTTCAGAAGAAGACCAATGACATGATATCAGACAAAGTCTGTCGTTTTACTGGTTCATTATGTTGTTATATTTTCTAGGACAATGATATGTGTGTATTGATGTGTCTATCTATTCTAAAGTCGAATACATACACATACATACCTACATAGATGTATACAACTCACCATGGTTGCATGTGCGTACGCATCCGAATACATGCACGAGATGATTAACGCCTAACTATCACGTCTCATGATGAATTAATTGTATCGAGAGAGGGACAGCGAGAGAGAGAGAGAGAAACAGAGAAACTGAGAGACTGAATGTTGTCCATCAAAGCGACAAAAATATATATGATGTTTATTATAATGGCATTGTTAAGGGACAATCAATCCTGCTTTTTGGATGGAAAATATTATGCCTGGGACTTACTTAAGACAAAAATGAGAAAAAATATTTTTATCATATATATATATATATATATATGTGTAATGCCTGTAAGATGACTGCCTGATTGACTGGTTTCAATGTGGAACTTTGCACTGCTGTGCAGCATTTCGAGTCGCCACACTTCACTCAGCACACACAGTCCCAGAGAAGAAAGTAAAAAGAAACGCAAAATGGAGACACAGTGAACAGTGATATGAGGCATACAGAATAGTAAAAATAATGAAGAACGATATATTTAATTGAATGTTAGATTTTCCTGTCTATTGATTGGACCGAAGTGCTCGGTCTTAGGTTGACATGTCGGCTTCTTGTGAAGATGCTTCGACGATGTCTGGGCATTAAATTACAATTTAGTTGGTGGATGGTGACTAGCAGTGGGCGGCCTGCTTAAATCATTGGGCTACCGAAAGTTACTTTCCTCCAAATTGTTTAATTTCATCTGAATTTATCATTGTTTTAATCGTCCAGTTATATCAAATGACCTTACATAAACTTGCGCGATGATTTAACTTTCTCCCGAGTAAACGCTGTACAATTCTTCAACGAAATGAAGATATACTTCAGAATATTACTTTACATGTGAATGATGTGTGAAGAAAAAAGTACTTTGGAACTGAATACGCTGAAAATTTTTGTACCGTATATTCGTATACTGTCTTAAATAAAGCTTTACCATTATTACTATTATTATCCAGGATAAAGCGCATTTCGTCCTATTTGGGACTCGTTGGTGGCTGCATGTACCTGCATTCTCCAGTGAGTGGTGATGTTTCCACTGAGGCTCGAATCCAGCGCACAAGAGGTGGCTCTCAAGGTCCAGGTGGTCTAGTGGATAACGCTTCATCTGGCGTTTAAAACTATGGTCAGTGGATTCAAACCTCGTTGAGAACATCATCACTCACTACAGAATGCAGTTACATCCGACTGACGAGTTCCAAATATGGCAAAATGCGCGTTATTCTGGATTCAGCTGCTAGTCACCATCCACCAATTCAACAACGATGTAGCTTTATTGGAAATTATAAATCACAAGGAGTGGATGGATATTGACAGCCACTGAGAACGATTTTGAGCCATGTCAACAACTGTCTCCAGCCACCATTGGTGTTTACCGTCCTGAACACCCCAACCAGTCAAGAAGTCTACACCTTCCTGGCTCAAACTAACTGTTGTGGATTTCATTGACTAATGAAGCCATGTTTTGGTTTGACCACAAGTAGCTAGCTCTTTTCCAACATGACCCTATGTCAGGTAACATAGCATATTTGAAAAGTTACTTCTTTTTATAATGGCTTAGGAATGAAATCAGTCCAGGATGTAAATTTCATCTAGTGTTGAGATTGATGCATCGGCTAGATACACTTACATGTTCTCACCGCCATCACTGCCACCCCTAGCACTGCCCAGTGAAACAAGAGCCCAACAGCCATCGTTTTATGCACTGAGGATATTCTTATTATTATTTCCTTTAGTTCCTAGAGGAACATGGGGCTTCAGCTGCCCAAGTCTCCACTGCTTTCAGTTCTCCACCAACTTTTTCATTACATGGCCCCAAGTCTGCCCACATGCTTTCATCCCTCTTTACATCACCTCCTCCTACTCCATGTCACACCACCCTCAAAATAATGACCAGCTAACTCGCCACTTCCTATTCGAGTTCCACTCGATCGATCACCAGGTGTTTGATGTCCTTCACTTGAATGTGGTTTGTTTTCTCAGAGTATGGCCAACCCAATCCACCTCCATTTCTTCCCGCAAATTTCTTGCACAATTGGTTCCTGCTGAGTTGTGTTGGTTCGCTGATTACCAGAGATCCTTTCAAGTTGCTGATCTTTTCTGACCGACCATCTGAACTTGAGCGAAGTATTGAGCGAAGACAGCTGTTGATGAAAGTGTATAGTTTGTTCGAAGTGACTTTCGTGACAAGGTGTGGCAGTGAGTCTCTGGTCCGTATAACAAATAGCACTGACTTCACACTGGAGTTGAAAATCCTGATCTTATTTTCATTTTCATGCTGAGTGCTGCTGATCTCATAATGACCAGTAATTCCATATTATTTGTTTAACAGTGGAATCCAGGATGCGTGTCTCACATGAATAAAATAATGATTTCCACTTAGATTTTGTATTTTCTGGCATTATCGAAAAAATCGATATAAAAGTGGGTCTCCTCAAGAATTGGTCTGAAAACCAAAAAAATAGAGCCAATAGCACACCGGACTTGAAATCAAAAAGATCGGATACCAAATAAATTGCGCCGAAACCATATCTTTGGGTACCAGAGACTCTATCAAACACATCAGAGGCTATCGTATATACTGTATATCGCTAACATATTTTAAAGAGAATAATGATTGCTTGCCATTTTTAGATGTATTTATAACCCGCCGAGAAGATGGGTCAGTAAAACGATCTATCTACAGAAAGTCCACATGGACGGGACAGTATCTAAATTATAATGGTTTCTTTCCACTACAGTGTAAAAAGGCGTTGGAGAAGTGTTTGTTTAAACGCATTCACCGTATATGTATTGTCGATAAAGTTGAAGAAGATAGATAACACCTCACTGGAATATTGTTAGATAACAATTACCCACTGAGATTTATTAGGCGTTACGGAAGTGTTAACCATAGAGCACTACCAATCCAACCAGCTCCCCAAAACGAAATTTATACACATCCTTGCCGTTCAGGGTTGATTAACAAAGTCTGGTCACTAAACAAAAACTCAAGGTCACAATTAATAGAACCTTTTATGGGCTTCATGCGTTAGTGGCACAGCGGTAGAATGCTCGCCGACCACGCAGGTGGTCCGGGGTTTGATCCCCGACGGACGCACTCCTTTACCTCGCTAAGCCAGTAATAAGACTGGCAAAGAGTGAAGGTTGGGTATGAGGCTAGCAACTCCATCAGGTAAAAATAAATACCACTGCTACGGAAACTTCAAGTCTCTAGCTTGAGGACGTATAGGAATAAAAAAATTATGCAGCTTAACTTATCTTCATGGAGAAAACAAGAACGATTCTGTCCTGTGAATCCTCACAGTATCCTAACGGTAGTATCACATCTAACTGTATTTATCAATTTACATGTATGTATGGACATACGTACATAGGGAGGACCCGTCGATGTCTGCAGGTTATGGCTACAGAACATATTCCAAAGTGGTTGCAACAACAGATGAAATCTCCAGATACAATTGATCCCAGAAACAGATGTCCAACATCATCTATAGCGAAGAACATTATAGAGACGGGTCATAAAGTTGATTTCAACAATGTCTTTAAGCCCATATATAAAACAAGGTTGAGTTACATACTTAAATTCGTTGAAGCCTTGACCGTAAAAAGACTTAAACCTGTCTTATGTGTCCAAAAGTTATTTGATATTACTTTAAACCTGCTTTGATAATCCACTTTAGAACCAAGGATCAATTTACTTCATAATATTTTCAACCCTCCTCTTTGGTTTTTCTTTTTTTTCTTTCTTACCCACACATTCACGTCATCTCCCTACCCATTATTTGAGATCTTGATCTGTACACAATCTGATCTGTGTCGTAATTATTCACGCCTTCTTGCCTTCTACAAAACTGTGTATGACAAGTGTGTGTGTGTGTGATCAGAATGTCCAAAATGTGTTGCGCAAATACAACATTACACGTGTTAGATAAACTACGTCTTCTTATTTTGGTATTCCGTCAATCTTCTCGGAAGCTAACTGTGATTTGCTGATTGTCAATTGGTGTTCTGAGTTTTCACAGAATAAATATTTAATTAGATTTAGGAAATTTTCAGTTTCTCCCCAGTTGTCTGATTGCTTATCAAACACTTTTTTTCCTCTCCACTTTCCAATTGTTTTACAAATTATTCTAATTGAATTTTAGATTTTCCCGTCTATTGATTGGACCGAAGTGCTCGGTCTCAGGTTGATATGTCGGCTTCTTGTGCAGAAGAGGTGGCTCTCGTTGCCCAAGTGGTCTAGTGGATAACGCTTTGGAGTCTGAAACTATGGGAACTGGGTTCAGGCCTCCGTGGGAATATGATCACTCACTGGGAAATGCAGGTATATCCAGCTATTGACGAGTCTCAAATAGGACGAAATGTTTTATAAATTATTCATTGAGAACTGTCCTTCTTCGTGCGTTTCTATGTGTTGTTCACACATTTTCCCTTATCAAGTCTGATTTCAAAATTAACGAGATTCACTTTGTATAGTGACGAAGACAGTGAGTTTGGAATTCTGTGATGTCTAGGTTATTTGTGGACAGTTTCATGATAAACACTGATTGTTAACTGGGACGTCATTAGTGTCACGTATCTAGTCCTAAGCGATGATGACATTGTATTGATCAAGTTTATAATGTGATCAACAGGCTTGATAACTTGTGACTGCTGAACACTTCGGATTAGAAATTGTGGTGATGAAAGAATATTCCACTTGATTCTAAGTACTTGTATTTCAGGTATTGCTTTTGTAGGGTTTTTTTGTTTGATTGCATGAAGGATTTCATCATGAGCTGACATCAGTTAGAGAACCACTGGAAAATCACTTTGGAGTACTGGACAGCTGTTTCGTCCTGGTTTGGGACTCTTCATCAGTACTCCCCTACCGGGGTTCAAACCCAGGACCTCCTTGTTACAAGGCGAGCTCGTTGAAAGTTATCTTGTCCGTATAGCTGCCATATGGCACTGTTAAGATAATTCTGAGTTTTCGGTGTCATTATAGCTGAATAGAATTGCATATTCCAGCACTGTTACTGTGTGCTGTGTTTGGAGTGCTTTGTGACTGTGTGTGTGTGTGTTTCTCAAAGAGATTTAGGACACGTTTGCAGTAGGATACAAAGATCTGTTTCCTGAATCTAGATCACGACGAGTCAGTTTCAGCCTTCAGGAGCTTCAACGGAGCTCCAGACTTTGAAGTTTTGGTAGCGTTTGCGCAGTTTTTTCTCTTCACACGGTGGAACTGCTAGCCTCCTCACACACACCTAATTTTTCTCCTGTTCTGCAATTACTACAAACTATTAAAGTAGGTGAGGTCTATAAATGCGTCGACCAGCCATCTAACCTGGACTGACCTGCATTGTAGCCGAGGATTCTGCCAGTGATCCTCTGCGAACAGTGAAGATTAACAAATATGTCTTATTCTAAGGCAGGCTTTATGCGTTCAAATGTTTTGGGAAATTAACTTCTTCCTCTTGACTGTTTTAAATCTAATTGAGTGTTGAGGATTAAGAGACAGCATTTAATTGATTTAGAGGTAGAATTTGTCACGAAATGATAGCAGTTAGACGATTACTGAGGACTCGAAAGTTCTTGGCAGATGTTTTTTGCACCTTTTTGGGATTCATCATCAGTAAGCACACATGTCTGTATCAGGAATCAAAGAAAACACTGTCAGCAGCAGAGTCATAATTCTGTCAATCCTAATTTCTGTAGGTAGATTCATGAGATATAGCGGCAAAGCCATCAGATACCATCGGTGAATGTTTGTTCTGAGACATGATTTACTGAAACCCACTGATCATGACTTTTCATTGCAGCCCTAAGAAGTCTATCTTATATTCAGTAGCTAATGAGCAGCTGATTTGGTGTGTAGATTTTCGAATTATTTCAAGGTTCATATCGCCAGGAAGTGAAATAAGTCAGAAAGACACTTAAATTGCATAAATCACTAGACAACTTTGGAATAACTACCTGACAGTGTATAACTGTCTACGGTTTCATGGTTTATTCATGACAAAATGTTCATTTGATTAAATAAACTTCTTGAAGTATTCATATTTTCTTAATGTAGTTACAATACGATCTTTTGAGAAAAAAATCAATCATGGATAGGTGGGAAAACATAGCTATTGAAACTTTCACCCTCATCCCAAAAGTATTGTGGAGGTATGTAGATGACACATTCACTGTACTTAGAACACAGGATGATAGATAGATTTTTCGAACATATTAACTCAAAGGTGGAGGCAATTCAATTCACTTATGAATTGGAAAGTCAGGAAGGGGAGCTTCCAATGCTAGATTGCAACGTAAAAAGGAAAGAAGATAGGAAGTTAAACACTAGTGTTTACAAGAAACCCACACATTCAAACAGATATTCGGACTTCCGATCATCCCATCCTATGTCAGTAAAAATAGGACTGGTGAAATGTTTAAGTGACAGCACAAAACTAAGTAGTACCAAGGAAAATCTAAGACAGGAAGTGATACACATAAAAGAAACCTTGTAACTTAATAATTACCCGGATAAATTAGTCAGGAAATATGTAGCGCGATGTAAAAATAAAATAAATGGTGATAGTATTGATAATAATAAAACAACAATAACAATAATAGTGATAAAAATAATAATGATAACGACACCAACAATAAGGAATCTAAATCATCAGTAGTAATTCCATACAAGGAAGGAACCTCGGAAACTTTACGCGGAATTCTTAACAAGGCAGGAATAAAAGTGGCTAGCATTCAAACCCACAAACTCAATTAGAAGCAAGCTTTGTCGGTTAGAGGATCAATCCTGTGGAGCCTTTAAAACAAAACAATTAAGTTTATCTAATACCCTGCTGCTGGAATGATTGTCAGGTCAAAGACATAGGTCAAACTAGTAGAACAGGGGCAGTCAGACTAGCCGAACATAAAAGCCCAGCAAAATTTAGATTATTTGACCCGAATAATATAAGAAATCTAGAGAATAGTTGAGCTACCGCACACGCTACATGCAAGTACACGCAACCATACAATAGGATGGGATAGGATGACAGTTTTAAGGTCCATTGTATTTGGGTGGAGGGAGAGATTGATAACAGAAGCTTTGTTTATTGAATCAACTGAAGAGAATACGTGTAACAGGAATGATTCGATATCTTTCCAGTCGGATATCTGCAAAATCATACTACCCCAACGACCATAAATAGGAGAGAACAACGAAAACTACAAAACTCTAGTTTTCAAGTCGTTTGATTACAATTGATATGATTATGAACGGTAATAAATTGTGTTCGAAACGTCATCCAGTGAATAATACTGTTTCATCACTGTGTGATACATTTAATAAACAAACTAATATGGAATTCAGGATTTCATCATGAGCTGACATTAGTAAGAGAACCATTTGAAAACCTGGGAGTACTGGACAGCTGTTTCGTCCTAGTTTGGGACTCTTCATCAGTACGCACCCACCGGGATTCGAGCCCAGGACCTTCCGGTTACAAGGCGAGCTCGTATACCATTAAGCCACTGGGACCCGATCCAATGGTCCTTGAATACCGGTGGGTGCGTACTGCTGAAGCGTCCCAAACTAGGACGAAACAGCTGTCCAGTACTCCCAGGTTTTCCGATGGTTCTCCAACTAAAGTCAGCTCATGATGAAATCCTGAAACCAATCAAATTCGTACAAACCAACACTTGAATAATATGGAATTACTTACTACCACAGTGCCCAGTTTCTACATATACATAAAAAAAAATCAAAACTGTATAATTGTCAGTTTTGTGTTTATCTCGTCATCGATCAATATCATTTATAGGTTTCAGGAACTGCTGGTTCGAATCTGGACACCATTCAGACGTTCATTTCGCCTTCAATCCCTACCGACTACATCAGTAACAATCTACCAATCCACATATGTTTACGATTTCCTCAACATCAATTAAAGAATCATCGAAAAGTATATGGGATCAGGCACTTGATTGATTGAAACTTATTCATCAACAGTTTGCATTATCAATCAAATTACTAATAGATCGAATTCCCCACCTTAAGGTTATCTATATCAGCTGAGCGTGTCTATTATTCATCCACTGAAGACTGTTCGTTAGTTCCTTGACTGGAGATTGGGGATTTGGGAGGGAGTGGTGAGCAGGATTACTGTCAATGAATAATCCAATAACTAAGTATTAATTAATTAATTGTGTGTGTATATTCCACTGAATATATTGAATTATTATTTCGCTCTATACAGATCATTTACAATTACTGATAGTCAATAGAATCAATCGATCATATAGTGATCATTGCTACATCGATCTAATCATTGTCATCTGAACTTTTAGGTATTGGACACCTGTAATACTTTTTTGTTTATATATTTGAACTTTTACAAAATTCATCATACACTATTGTGTTGTTTAAATTAGTCGTTTTTTGCTCCTTTGAGTTTCTAACTGAAGTTAGTAGCATTGTTACTTTTACTTGGTGGGGTTGATTGCCTCAAAACTAACCTTTCATCTTCTCCAGATTTACTATTGGCTGGTAAAATAATTGAGGTTCTGACGTTTTTACTTATGGAATTCCTTTACGTTCCCAGTTGAACAAGGGGGGCTTCAAGCTAAAGCTTTGAAGTTTTGGTTACAGTGGTATTTATTTTTACGGGTTGGGGTTGTCGCTAGCCTCATGCCGCCCAACCTTTCCTCTGTGCCAGTCTTATCACTGGTTAATCGAGGTAAAAGAGGAGTGCGTCTGTGGCCGGGGTTCGAACACTCGTCGGTGCCGAAGTAGTTGGCTGCTATTCTAATAAGTATCGATATTGACATTTTTGGAATTACTTTAATGATCCTGTTGACTGATTTTCTCAATGAACCGGGAAGCTATTATCACGTGCCACGCCTGGGAGGGTGTATGCGTCTGCTTTTCAGCAGACTTTCTGAAGGTTACCACTAAAACTGACAGTTTTGTCTGTCTGCTAGTTAATTAGGTTGATAAGGACTTGAGGAACACAGTAGTGCTCAAGAAGTTTCCAAATTACGTCTCAGTCAACTCCGTCTGTCGAAGGCCTTCTCGAAGTCGATGTAGGAGGTTGAGGTAGAGACGGGTTTGACTGCCATTCGATCCTTTATTCTGTGATGACAATGCGTAGAGTTGCAATTTGATCGGTAGATGATTTGCCTTTCCTGAATTCAACCAGCTTGTTCTGCTTTGGTGGAGTTCTGTATACAGCACATCTTTTGTTCTCTCCAGGATAATGCGACTTGGTATTTTACTTGGGGTGGACTAGGTCATTATTCCACGCCATTTTTTGCAAAGTGGTAGTTTGATGAGGTAGCCAGCCATTATTCTGCTCAGTAGGTACCTTCCCTTCCTTCCAAACCTCTTGCAGTAATGGCGTGGGAACATCTGCCACAGTCTCTGGGTCCATTTTCAGTGCTTCGGGAGGGGGGCGGGAATTCCATCTGGACCTGCTGCCTTTCTAGATGGCGTTCATTAGCCTGATCCCACTTAGTTTTTGAGCTTTCGTTGGAGGATTGGTTTCCACTAGCAGTATAATGTTGCAACCAGAAACATGATGCATGTAAAAAACAGAATTTTAATTAATGTCTTTAGTTTATGCTGTTTCAGTAGAAAATATTTGATTTGTGCTTGTTACACTTCTTTATTCCTTTTCGTGCCACATAAAATGATGAATTTCCCCCTAATTAATGCGGAACAAGAATACATCCTACTGTGTATTTGTTGAGCAGTAGATTGTTGGTTGGTCATCTGTCTATTAAAGGTTGTTCTCCTGAATGTCCCTTATAGCCAGCCTAGCCATGCGATCTGCAGCATTGACAGAAGAAGACAGGCTTCGAAGAAAATCTGGAGTAGCCTGCTGTTGGAAATGTCTTTACTGACATACTCAACAAGTCTGTCAATCATAGAGAACTAGTGACAGGTGTGATATTAGTGTTAAGAATTCAATTTTCACTAATTTCAGAGTCATGAAAGCCTGTCTTGCTTTACCGATCCTGGTTAGCTTTGGATTTTACCAACGGGTGGTGAGTATTATTTTATCAACTCTATCTTCTTTATATTCACCTGAAGTCCTGTCTTCATTGCCTCTTCTACAAGACTTCCTCGTTTTCTCGTATATATATATATATAGCTTGATTCTACACCGTATTTTTGGTATAAGTATGGAATTTTCAGCATATGATATCGGTACCCCAAATATTGCAGGCCAACCATTGATATCAGATGTGCGTCGGCAGGGGATACAACCCCGTAGCATGTGCATGGTCGGCGAGTATCCTAACCGCTGTGCCACCGACGCCTGTCAGTTTAATAGTAATAATAATAGCTCTATTCTGAAAAATGCATTGATACACAATAAAGAATTTCCAGCGAGTTTCATTGTAAGGTATTAACTCCTTGTGAACAATCATCAAAATAATATAATATTCAAGTATTGGTTTTGTAGGGATTTTGTTAGATTGGATGGAGGATTTTATCATGAGCTGACATCAGTTAGAGAACCACCGGAAAACCAGCTGGGAGTATTGGACAGCCAGTTGTTTCGTCAGCCCTAGTTTGGAACTGTTCAGTGTTACGCACCCACCAAACAGAGTTTGAACCCATTACCTTCTGTTTACAAGGCTAGCGAGCTCGTACACTGGGACCCGATCCAATAGTCAGTCCATGAATTCTGAATGCTGTCATTTAACGGCATAGCGCGACCATTTCACAATGTCTTCTTCGTTAAGTTACTTCCTCATTTTCAAGCTGCTGTACTCTACTGGTTACGGTTTCCCACTAGAACACCAGGTCACTTCCTGAATTCGACCCGTCGCTAGTGAGCATCAGATCAATTTTCAAGTATTGCTTTTGTCATGAATTGGAAGCAGTTAGAATTCATGGACTGGCCATTGGATACATTAGATAGGGTCCCAAAGGTTTAATGGTCTATGAGCTCGCTATCCTTATAACCAGAAATTCCTGGGTTCGAATCCGGGCGGGTGCACATTGATGAAGAGTCCCGAACTAGGACGAAACAGCTGTCTGTCCAGTACTCCCTGGTTGGTTTTTCCAGTGGTCCTCTAACTGATGTCAGGTCATGATGAAATCCTCCATCTAATCAAATAATATAATAATCAATAATATATCATTTAAAGCAATATTATTCCACGCTAGCCTGACTCCATTACTACTTCCCCGAAATCTCCCCGCTCAATTTCCTTTGAAAAATTTCTACTGGATGGATAGAAATGTATTTTGAAAACAGTACACGAGTATGGAATGTTATTCACTATTGTCATTAATCGATTAAAACGGCATTGAAATGCAATAAATCACAACGTGATGCGCTTTGATGGACAGAACAACTTGTTTTTAAATCCTACACCAAGACATGATCTTCAAGAGTTTTATTGAAGCAAAAGAAACGCAAAAAAAGTTGGCGAAAAGATTTTTTATTTTTAAAAGTCACTTTATGAAAATGTTGAAGAAAATGTGAGACCAGATTGACTTTGACTGTATACGCCTTGTTCTGTTTCCATTGTTTATCCTACTATCTTGTTTCTATGATGGCAGATAGGGTTAGATTTTTCTGTAGAGCGAATAATGAAGAAACTAATAATAATAATAGTAGTAGTAATAGTAATGGCAGTAATAATAATAATAACAATAGTGAAAGATTAAAGTACGAACATAATTAACTGTAAAGATGAACGATAAATATATTCGGTTAAATATGTCCAAGATCTAAGTTATTGATTACCACTAGTTACTTAGCATGGCTTTTGCAATGCTTATTTTATACCGTCTGACATAAAAGTAGAAGGCCTCTTCTAATGCGGAGTTGGTGAGGCGGGAAATAAGGTATTCTATTGCGTCAAATGTTTAGAGTTTGAATATCCCAACGAGGCATCAAGTGAGTCCAAATGAGGTTGAAAATATGCATTACGAAAAAGAACTATTTGTCAGTGGTTGCTAGTCAACCAGCCAACCAGAACTAAGTGAACTAAACGCCCAACGAATGTTTCGTCCATCTAAGGCTGATGTACATAGATTAACTCAGTTCTGAGAGCTGAATTATTTCAAACCGGCTGATCACGAACTGATCCATCCATCAATCAATCAATAAAATCCCGGAAAACCAATACTTGATAGTTAATCTAGTGCTGACTAGTGACTGATTACATTAGATGAAGTCGCCTGAAGATCTAGTGATAAATGGTGACCACAGTAGGACTCCCCAAGTTCGCTGTGAGGATAGACACTCACTGATGTATATGCGTTATGACCATGACAGACTTGTTGAGATCTAAACACAGAAAGCCGACCACCGTGTCCTATTGTGCAGCCTCCAAAACGTCCTTGATAAAGAGAGATGTACAGTGGAGAAATGCTCCAAAGATAAGAAAAAGACGATCGCTCATTGATAAATCTATGTGGTTCTATCCAGTGACAACAACAATGATATCAAAAAAACAACTCAAAATTGACTCAGTAGTACCGTTAGACAGCTAAACAAGCCACATAGGTTTCTCTGTACAAACCAACCAAGTACTCTAGAACAACAAAATTAGTCGACCGTAATTCAACCATGAGAATCGCCTGAAAATCAAATAGACTATTCCCAACAAGGTGGGATCAAAAACTTCTGTCCACATGAATCACAAACAGAAAAATTCCGACACACAGTCCAATATCAGAATGAGTCTGACTCATTCGAACAAATTCATACAGTGAAACAAATTACCAATGTCATGACACAACCATGAAGAGAAAAGGAAGCATTAACACTAGAGATTTAACAGGAACAAGAACAAACAATAAGGATTAAGTCAATGTATGATATACGAATGTCAGAATGATGATCTATGGGGTAAGAGGAAAGCGGACGGTAATCATGGAACTAGTTGAAACATCCAAATAAGTGTGAATGTTTTCATTATGTCGTCCAGAAGGTGTTTTCTAGACATTTATATCGTCATATATATCGGCAAAACTTACAATTCTTGCGTCACTGGATTCCACCTCAATGATTGAATGGTCAACGAGTTAGCCAGTCAAACGGAGGGTCGTGGGTGCTTACTATTGAAGATTCACAAATTGGGACGAAACATTAATCCTGACTTCCATTAATAGCTATTAGCAGATAAGTAATGTACAGTTAACTCTCAGTCATAGTCGAAACGTTGACGTTAGGGGCGACTAACATGCTGTTGGAGCATTTCTTTTGTGCATTATAATGAAATAATGGGAAATGCAAAATAACACTTTCATATCTTTGAACATTTGTTGAAGAAAAATCAGTAAGCAGAATTACTTGCTAGAACCTGAATGAAATCTTTTGTAACTGTGACATAAAGCTTCAACAGCACTTACCCATTTTGTCCTGGCCTCTATGTTCCTCTTCAAATGGCCTTACGACTGTCTACAACGTGTCATCTCCTGTTATGACCCCCTTTATGTCATCCTGGGGCCAACTCACAACCCGTGGTTTCCCATTCACCTTCCACTGGAGGTTGTGGCTAAAGCACCATTTCACCCAACAATCTCCTCAGTATCTTTCCAATCCATCTGCATTTTCTCCATGATATTTGCTGAGCACTAGATTCTTGATTGGTTTGTTCACACAGTTCCGTGTTACTAACACTTTTTAGTTGGCAGAGGGAAAAAAATTCTTAAATAACTTTCAGAGTAATGAAGTTCTGTGTTGTCTTGCCTTTCACATTCTGGTTTTGACATTGCCTATAGATTTCTCAGTTTATATGACATTAGATATAAACCGTCCACGAAATTCAGAGCTTCTAGAGTCTTCTGATTGGCTCAAAGTATTCTTGTCTTTTCACCCTTAACAGTCTTTAAATAAATATATCTGATTAACCACAATGACTCATTTATTTTTCCTTTAGGTAACTACGGAAGGACTATATATATTCTGAATGAAAAGTTGTTTAGAAAATGCCTCCTAGACGACATAATGAAAACATTCACACTTATTTGGATGTTTCAACTAGTTCCATGATTACCGTCCGCTTTCCTCTTACCCCATAGATCATCATTCTGACATTCGTATATCATACATTGACTTAATCCTTATTGTTTGTTCTTGTTCCTGTTAAATCTCTAGTGTTAATGCTTCCTTTTCTCTTCATGGTTGTGTCATGACATTGGTAATTTGTTTCACTGTATGAATTTGTTCGAATGAGTCAGACTCATTCTGATATTGGACTGTGTGTCGGAATTTTTCTGTTTGTGATTCATGTGGACAGAAGTTTTTGATCCCACCTTGTTGGGAATAGTCTATTTGATTTTCAGGAGCTTCTCTCGGTTGAATTACGGTCGACTAATTTTGTTGTTCTAGAGTACTTGGTTGGTTTGTACAGAGAAACCTATGTGGCTTGTTTAGCTGCCTAAGTGTACTACTATCTTTGGAACATTTCTCCACTCTGCATCTCTCTCACTAAATGACGTTTTGACGACCATGCAATAGGACACAGAGATCGGCTTCCTGCGTTCCTATCTCAACAAGTATGTTATGATAATTACACATATACATAGCAGTTGCTATTCATTACCATCGGTGAGTATCTATCCTGACACCGAACTTGTTGAATCCAACGGTGGTCACCACTTGTTAGTAGATCTTCAGGCGACCTCATCTCTTGTAATCAGTGGCTAATGAGGACTGGGTTAACTATCGAGTATTGGTTTTCCGGGATTTCATTGATTGATTGATTGATCAGTTCATGATCGACCGGTTTGAAATAATTCAGTTATGAGCACTAAGTTAATCTGTGTGTACATCAGCCTTAGATGAACGAAACATTCGTCGGGCGTTTGGTTCGCTTCGTTGTGTGTTTTCTGGTTGACTAGCAACCCCTACTACTCAACGTGATTACGCCTAAACTACTGAAATCAACCAGTAGTATATATGTCACTTTTACTAATTGAATTTTCTCACATTGCCAGTAAAATAAACTTGCCAAATCACGTTTCTGAATACCTGATTAAGTTAATACGAAAAATCAATCTCAGTCTAGAACGTGTGAATTGCTTGTGTCTTAGATTTAACTAGACATAATAATAATAATTACAATAGTGGCTATTATTATTACTGCCATTAATAGTGATCTAAGTATCATTATAATTATAGTGGTAAAATCATGTCTGCGGGTGTGTGTGTTTGTGTGTCTGCAGGTATTGCCTACACGAATTTTGTGTACGTGTTTGCATACATACCCGTACATAGACGCACCCTTCTAAAAACAATTTGCAAATACGCACATATATATGTGAAACACCACTGTCTGATGTAAATAAAGCTATTAAATATTAAATGTTTTGAGAACAGAATGTGTATGCGCGCGTGCGTACGTGTGTGCGTGTGTGTGTGTGTGTGAAAGAGACAGTAACAAAACACAAAACGAAAATACCCCACTATCAGACGTTGCTGTTAATTAATAAAAATTTGTTGAATCAAATAATCGCTTAACAGTGTGCACAGTTAATTACTTATTGACTTTGTTGTCTAGCCAACAGCACTGAGTGAAATATATCAGTCATTCTCTAGCCGACGAATGACTGGGATGCAAACGAAGGATAATATCAGTGAAAAGTTTGAGCATTGTGGATTAGATTAAATAAAGTATAATTATATTTTAATAGTTTACACACAATGTTTTTAAGAGTTGATCACGGACTGATATCAGTTAGAGAACCATTGAAAACCAGGGAGTACTGGACAGTTGCTGTTTCATCCCAGTTTGGGAATCATCGGCAGTACGCACCCACTGGAATTCGAGCTTACCTTGTAACCGGAAGGTCCTTCGTTCGAGTCCCAGTGGGTACGTACTGCCGATGATTCCCAAACTGAGATGAAACAGCAGCTGTCCAGTACTCCCTGGTTTTCTCTAACTGATATCAATCCGTGATCAACTCTTAAAAACATAACTAACCCTTACAAACCAAACTATAGAACATTACACACAGTCATAAGTTTTGTTATTGGTAATAATATTTCGAGCAAAATTACTGCCTGTGTTCACACACCAACTGTTGGAATTGCTTTATTCCTTTGTATTAATCCTTGTTTTACCGTGAGTGGATAAGATGAGTGATAATCAAGGAATCTTCCAGAGAGTGTGTGGTGTGGTTTTTCTATATATATCGTCGTTTTTATGCTACCTACCATCTGTCATTCTTTGTAGTTTGCAGTCTAAAATAGACAGTTCCCCAATTTCATTCTCTAATTCCATAGTGAATTTTATTGAGTCGACGTGGCTGTTGATGTGTGATGTGAGAAAAGTTTCTCAGTATCGTTTTTTGTCACTATTACTAGTGTTTCGTCGTCTACATATCTCCACCAACATTTTAGTGATGACCTGAATGGTTTATGGGGATTCTCTTCCCAATAATCCATGAATATGTCAGCTATTATTGATGAGATAGGTGATCTCATTGCTACTCCCTCATTCTGTTGGTATATTTTCCCTTTGAATGTGAAATATGTTGTTGTCAGACAGAATTCCACTCCTTTTATTATTTCTTTTACGGATAACCTTGTTCTGTCTTCCAGGCCATTACCTTCTTTTAGTTTCTTTTTCAGTGTATTCATGGCCATTTGAATGGGTATTTTCGTATAGAGACTGTTTACATCAAAGCTGACTAGTATTTCTTCTTCCTCTATTTTAGTGGTTTTTAGTCGCCTCACTAATTCAAATGAATCTACTATTCTAGCTTTTGAGTTGTCTCTTGTCGGCCTTAGTATTGTCGAGAGAAATCTTGATAGCATATACGTTGGTGTGTTTCTGAAGTCTACAACCGATCTTATGCTAAAAAATGTCTCTGGGATGGCGGTCAGACTAAAAACATTCGCCGTCATAGTATAAAGTACTTACATCATGTTTGGCGGGGGGGCGGGGTGGTGTTCTGTGGAAAAGTGGTACAGCAGTAAGTTGTCTCCCTCAGATAACCAGCATGCCAGCTAAGCGGAATAAAACAATTCCAACAGTGATGTGAACACGGGCAGTAATTTTGCTTGAAATATTACCAATAACAAAACTTATCATTGTGTGTAAACTATTAAAATATAATTATACTTTATTTAAACGAAGGATAGTTTTGAAACACATCTATGTGCGATTATCAATTCGACTGCGCCTGCGGGGTGACAGTTATGTCGGGCACAATACTACTACTAGGCAGCTCAACCAACCTGTCACTACTGAACATCTTCCATAGTGGCGGTTTGGTAAAGGACAGACAAAAACAATCGTAGCTCAATTTCGTCATATTTATTTGATAGTAGTCATGTAGCGGAGAAAACGAAAGCTTTCAAAGTAATTCATCGTATCTTATTCGTCACTTATTCGTCTACTGCACACAACTGAGGCAGGCGATAGGCATTCGAACTATTAAACCTAAACTAGGCATTCAAAAGAGGTTCGTACAACCATTATCCCTCCCTTATTGGCGTATTAAGACATAACTAACTGATGACTTCTTGTTTATATTTTCAACCCCTCTCTGATCATCCCTTAATCTTATCACATCTTTACTAGAAACGTGTTTCATTTCCTTCCCTTACAATCTAGTATTACTTAATCGGTTCATTTGTTTTTACTAGCCTTTATCGACTACTTCCACCTGAACATTTGTTTGTTTAATCATGCTGTTTTTCATTATTCGTATTATCACAGATTGCCTCACTTTTTCATCGTTATTATTGATAAGACCATTATTAATATTATCATTACTACTATTATGACTAATTGCGCAATTTATACTCACCATCTTATTATCCTATAGACAAAACACCATGATTGGTTTATATTTGAATTTTTATTTGTAAACTTATGCATATTAGAGTTAAACCTGATGAGATCTAATTGAAAACAGTATTGTTCGCTTAAATGTGTTGTTCTAAATTTTACTATGGGAATATTTAATACATATATCAGTCGGCCCAATTTGAGCCGTAGTCAGTAGGTTAAGACAGTCTGCATTGTAGTGTGGTCAGCGTAAGAGACCTCCCACCCCTAAGCCACCCCACCGCCAACAACTTCAGTGATCAGTGAGTGTATCCACTACTGAAAATCAAAATACTAACGCATAGGTTCAAATTTTTAGCAGACATACGAAACAGCCGTCCAATGATTCTATAATTAATGTCCGTTGTCTACGAAATCTGTCATTGAAATAAGTTAAAATTTCTACAAGCTCTCTCCCACCCCCTCCCAAAAAAAAAATATTTGAATTATTTTTCACTCGTTCTATCAAAAATTTCAAAATTTGAAGCAATATACTTTTTTCGGTCAACTGTCAATCTTTGTCTTCTAAATTATAAAGAACACCGAAGACAACTTAACTTCAAGAAAATAAAGACATAATCCTCGCCCGTCCTGATAAGGGCAAAGGGAATGTGGTAAGGAATGGATCCGACTATAATGAGAAATTGACAAATATACTATCAGACAATACGAAATTCTTCGAATCATTCAACCAGAAAGACACAACCGAAAGAACAGAAAACCTACTTACAAAATTGCTGGAGAGAATGACAGAAGATCCAGTCATAACACCGGAGGTTGATGAGCAAATAAAACCATGCGGTTCAGCTATCCCACGACTGCGTGAACTGCCTAAACTACGTAAGAAGAATGTCCCACTTCGACCAATCATAGACATGGTTAACTCAGCATATTATCAGATCGCGAAGAGGCTAGCTGATATCCTTGAACTAGTATGAAGACATATGACAAAATATAGCCTTAGCGATACATTTGACTTCATCGACTCAGTGAAGGATATCAACGTATTTTAAAGACAAATGCTTTCAATAGATGTCACCTCTCTATTCACAAGCATCCCCGTGACCGAAATAATATGCTTCATTTGTGACTACATCGAAACCAACAAACTAGGAGTTCCTCTCCCCATAAACTACCCGAAAGGAACTTCTTCTCAGATGTACGTTTAATATCCTGTTCAAATTCAATCAACGACTCAATGTACACAAAGATGGTGTAGCCATGGGGTCTCCCCTCGGTCCATTCCTAGCCGACTGCTTCATGGCGAGTCTCGAAAACAACATTCTCGATCTTTGATAAGTCAACTGCACTTATACAGGAGATACGTAGATGCTACGTTCATAATCTGTGATGATTTACATTCTCTCCTCAAAACCTTCAACGCAGCACACCTACCAATAAGTATCACTTTAGAACGCAGATCGAATATAGCATTTCCATTCCTCGATATACTATTAACCAGAAGACACGACGGTACGGTCCAAAGATCGATACACCACAAGCCAACATGGACTGGACAGTTTATCAACTTCCAGAGCTTTGTCCCACTGATCCGAAAGAGAAACCTTGTACGTATATTGTGTTCAAGGACTATAAAAATCAGCTCGGAAGACATGTTAGAGAAAGAATTGAATTTATTACGGGAAACCCTACTAGAAAATGGGTATCCACCAAGATTTATCGAAAAAAACATGAAGGAGAAGCCTCCGGTGTCAAACATCGCAACGGTTCTTCAGGAGACTCTCTTCATGAACCTGGAATTCAAAGGTGACATCGCAGTGGAAATTCTCAGAAGCCGCCTTTCTAAATGTGTGAAGAAGATATTTCCAGCAACCAGCTTACGTATCACATTCTCCAGCAGACAGTTTATCCAGACAGTCTAACGTTAAGGATAAGATACCACTTTTGTCCACTTCAGTGTGTATTTATCAATTTACCTACTTGCTCGTATGGAGCAAAGTATATCGGCCGTACTCGACGTCAAGTTCACAAACGTATTCTGGAACACTGTCTGGCTTGGCTGGCTGGCAAGAGGAGAAAAGAAGAATAACAGCAGCTCTGTCCTCGAACACCCTGTCATCTCCAGACATTGAGCACCCCCGTGTGAATGCTTCAAAGTACTATACAGAGTTCCTCACTATCGTAAAAAAGGACTTCTCACACGCCATCTGTACACAGCTGAAGCATTAGCTATTCGAGATCTATTCGAGTTTACTATTATTATTGTTATTAATACTTTTACGAGTTGATCACGGATTGATATCAGTAAGAGAACCATTGAAAACCAGGGAGTACTGGACAGCTGCTGTTTCATCCTAGTTTGGGAATGATCGGCAGTACGCACCCACGAGCCATTGAATCGGGTCCCAGTGGCTGAATGGTATACGAGCTTGCCTTGTAACCGGAAGGTCCTGGGTTCGAATCCCAGTGGGTGCGTACTGCCGATGATTCCCAAACTAGGATGAAACAGCAGCTGTCCAGTACTCCCTGGTTTTCAATGGTTCTCTAACTGATATCAATCCGTGATCAACTCGTAAAACATAACTAATCCTTACAAACCAAAACTATAGAAAATTAATACTTTTATTATCATTATTATTCCCACCATCGATATTTTGTTATCACTCTATTACCGTTTATTAATAGTATTGCTTCTTCATACAGTTTTTACATAAAAAAACACTATCATCTTTCTACTAGTTCCTGTTCATTCTACACGAGCTTACTGATTAGTCATTATCTCACACTTATCACGTCATGCCAACTTTTGCCTCTTTTCTAACTTACAATTAGTCATCCCTTCTAACACCTTACATTATATAATACAATTTTTCAGGGGCAAAGTTTACCAGTATCTGATTGGTCTGTAGATTTCTTTGATAAATATAATTAGAAGTGTACAGCAGCTTAGGAAAATAAATCGTTGAAAAGCGAAAATTTTCTTCTTCGCTGTTTACGCCTTTTTCTTATGACCCAATATGGGAATATCTCGTTCATTGTAGTATAAGGTATTAGCTGTATAGCAGAATTGTGCTGTGAACGTGTATAGTGGTAGTAATTACATATTTAAGTGCTATCAGTGCAGTGAAATATAGGTACTACCCAACGGACGGTTAGTTTTGGTATGGCTGTGTTCAGTGAGCTGAGTGGCTTAATTGCGAAACTCTTGCACTAGGCTTCTGGGCAGTATCTTCAGCGCTTACTTCAATTTGAAGTGAGTCTTTTTGAAATTCTCCGTGACTGATACAACTCCCTGGTCCTCCTGATCAACATGAGCGTGATTATCTTCCTTAAGAGATTTTCTTACCATTTATCCATGCGACTGCTTTGTTAATACACAGAAGGCCAGTAGTTCGGCGAAGAGTCTCTTTTCGCCAGCGAATTCATTTTCATAGCTGTACAATCTCAAATATATATATGGTTGTTTTGTATGTATGTGTGTGTACATTAAATTTGTCAAACAAAAATACAATTAGTAAGTTCAGATGAATTGAATGTTCGAATAGCAGGGTAGTAAGAAAAGTGATGAGTTGTCACGAACGATTGTTAGCGAAGAGTTACACAATAACATATATAGTTTTAATGAAAGAGTTGTACTCATGGTGAACATGGAAACAAAATAACATACGGAAGTACGCAAGAGTTTTTAAATGATTAGAAAAAACAAGCATACAAGCAAAAGTTAAGTCAAATCAACATATGATAGTAGAAGTGGTTGAATAATTTTCTTTTGTATGCATAATTCTGGTTCTTCTAACTGAATGGCTAGGGCTTCTGCAATGCAAAGAAGACGGAAATGTACTGTCTTTGGAAGGTTGTTCTTCAATTTGTAGATTACTGTGGAGAAGGCGTTTGTTGAGATGGAATGGCCAGTGCTGACGAGATGTTCGATTATTACACTCCCTATACGGCCACAACTTCCTTTCTGCAGCCAGGCTGGATGGTTTTCTTTGACCCGTTTTGACAGGATGCGCGTAGAACGACCAATGTACCCGGCTGGCTCCACAGCAACATAGAAGTGGTCAGGTACAAGATCTTCTCCTTTAGGCTTCTACAGATCAGCGGGCAACTGAAGAACACTACTCTCAGTGTTGCCACGAAGAGAGTTCTTCTTAAAGAGGTGGAAATTCTCCTCCTAAGGACATCATTGAATAGGTCTCTTTTGAAGTCGAGGTTAATATAAAGTATCTTTTTTGGTCACGGATGGCGTCTCTTGCTTTTGAATTTTCTGTTTGATGTTTTTGTCCAGGAATCTTGGTGTATAATCGTTTTGTATGAGGATTTCTTGCAGGAAGTGTGGTTCTTCTTCTTCCACGGTATCAGAGCTGTAGATGCATCGGATGCGAGTAGAAAGAGATCTAATTAGGTTTCTTCTTCGACTGATTGGTACTCACCTGCAGAAGCTTGTCAGTTGGCCGTTCCATGTGAGTTTCCTATGGATGAACCTTCTTAAGGTTCCGTCAGCTCTCCTTGTAAGTTCAACATCAAGAAAAGGAATTTTAGATTCGTTTTCAATTTCAAGAGTGAACTCTGTAACTGAATGGCATTTGTTGAATATTTGTAGTAACTGGTTAAGATCGTTACCATCATCACAGGTAATAAAAATTTCGTCCACATACACAAGGAAATTACTTTGTTACTTGATAAATCTGACTGATATAAGCATGGGCCTGTTAGTGTGTACATTGATTAGAGGACCAAGCTTCTAGAAATTCTCTGGTGTCTGTTTTTTTGTGTGTAGGATTCGTACTATTTTTCCAATCTCACTAGGAACACCACACCACTTACTCAGGAGATGCAGTCGTATCTAGCTGATGAGCTTTACGACCAAAACCGACTTCCTGTAGTCTAAGAGGAGAAAACACTGATCTTTGCATCCTGCTTTAAAGCTGACCAAAACTTCCTTGTGATACACACACAAACACAGTCATGAAACGTTCCAAAAATAAAAATGACGATTAATTTTTGAATGATTTTGCGGTTCTGTTAAACAAAACTAGAACCACAAAAACTCAAAATTACATCAACAGTTCCATTCGATAAGGTAAATTTCAAAGTACAGAAGAAGTCAAATATTCCTGAAAAGGATGGTGGGATCAAAAATTCTGTCCATAAGAATCCCACACACAAAATAATAATTCCCGCACATATTCCGAATATCAGAATTCGCTTGATTCCCTCGAATAAAGTCACATCGTAAAACAATACAGCCACAGAGAGCTTTTAAAAATTAGATGAATTAGATAAAGTCAAAGAGGAATAATAAGGATCCAACCAGTATATGATATCCAGATGTGAGATTGATGTACAGTGTGGGAGAGAATCGCAGAACAATTATGAAGTTCCAGGATTTCCTCATGAGCTGATATTAGTTAGAGAACCATTGGAAAACCTGGCAGTACTGGACAGCTGTTTCATCGTGGTTTGGGACTCTTTATCAGGGGTTCGAACCCAGAACCTTCTGGTTACAAGACGGGGTCGTAGACCAATGTCAGCTAATGATGAAATCATGTAACCAATGAAATCCCTACAAGCCAACACTTGAATTATGAGGTTAGTTGAAATATGCAAATAAGTATTTTGATGTTGTTTTGTTCCCTAAGCTGAATGATTTGCTTGTGAAGCTTTCATTGCCCTACTAGGCAACATTCTCACTTCAGCGCATACTTCAATTTGAAGTGAGCTTCTAGATCTCTTATAGTCATCTCTCCTGGTGGGTGACCTTGGACGTGACTCTGGTTGCTTTTGTGTGCTTTCACACCTTCTAGGCCACTTGTGTTGGAACTGATTGTCTTTTTTACTTGAACTTTCACCCTTTGTGTGTGAGATTTCTTTCTAATCAGTTGGTAAATTTTGTCTGTGTCGATGTGTCTATTGATTGACGATTCACTGGAATACCAGGTGGCCTTCTAAAAATTCTCTAGCTAGCATTCTTGGTGTTTCCTCCCTTTCTAAAATTTGAATGTTGTCCACGACGTCCACTTTGGCCAATGTGTAGTGTTTTTTCACAGGAGAAATGACTAAGAAACTCATGGGGAAATCTAAAAGCTCACTTCAAATTGGAGTATGCGCTGAAGATGTTGCCTAGTAGGGCAATGAAAGCTTCGGAAATAAATTAACCAGCTCAGAGAACACAACTACAAACCTTCTCCATAATATGCAAATAAGTATAAATAGTATGATTATACCGTCCAGGAGGAATTTTCCAAATAATTCTTCGTTACAATAAGTCCATAATATGATGAATTGGGCATTTTCAACCGAATAACATCTCTTTTCTTCACTGTTCAAAATAAATGAATAAATAAATAAACAGGGTAATATTGAAATAACCTAAGACATTGAATTAAGAAAATAGAGGTCCTCTGATAAGTGTATATATATGCTCTTTCACGTAATGAGTGATGTTCTGAAGATGAAATCAGAGTGTGTTGATAGTAGCGGGATTCAAGCCACTGACTGCTAGTCGACCTATGAATCAATGCTCAAAATTCGGTTTCTTGTAGTTCAGAAAGGCAGACAACCACGTTAGTAAACCGAATCTTCCTTCCACCCCCACCTCACAATGCATAATTACGTTTCATCTTCAATTATCGCGCATCACATCAACAGTAGTAGTCTGCCACTCCAAGGTACCCAGGATAGTCTCACTACCAATATATATATATATATACATATATATATATATATATATATATATATATATATGATTGGTCACCAGTCATTAACTAGTGAAATGTGTCTAATCCTAACTTTGGTGCAGACTGAATTCTATCAGTCGAGTTTGCAGTTTGGACACCAACCTAGGTGGCTCGTCATCACGGTTGGTATTAGATAATTGGAGGCAATCTGCAAAAGGCTTTGACTAAACCTAGGTTTCATGTTAGTTGGTAATTGTCGTCAAGGCGTACCTGTAACCTTGAAGGAACTCATATCCCTTCTGGGATTCAAATCCGCGTCACTGACTACTGTCCAACCAGAAATTCCCTATATGATCCTACAGGGGGTGAATCGCAAGTCTGAATATTTCAGTGGTAATGTCTCTGACTGCAGGTAGCACTGTGTGTGAAGCAGGTTCGAATCTCAGAAGGAACATAAGTCCCTTTAAGATTACAGATACGCCTTGCTGCTGAGTATCGACTAGGACGAAACCTGAGTCTAGTCAAGGCTTCTTTCCGATTGCCTCTAGCCATCTAATACCAGGTTTTAGATATTGTAAGAGTTTCGATTAAGTTCAGCGTGGATTTCATCACATATAGGCATCAATTAAAGAATCACTGAGAACCGAGGTACACTGAACAGATCGTTTGCTCTTCAATTTAGTATTATTCAGTAGTATTATAAGTAGTATTCCCTTGAGTTTCGAGAGCTTTAACAACACATGTCCATTTCATCCTATTTCCTGAAGTCCTCTTCAGCCGGCCCTTACGATTCCCCATGAGCTTTCTTCTTCCTTTTCTCCTCTTCCTTCTCCTCCTAATCCTCATACGATCTCCTCCATGTAACTCTTCGAAGTGGGGCCTAATTCGTCGTCTCATACACCAGTTGCACTCGAATGATGATCTGGAACACGATACGTCCCGTATAAACTAGGATAAAGCATCTGCATCTAGTACTCTTTTACCCTTTTGATTTCACACTAGTAACTAGTGTGATGTGTCTAGTCCTCTCATTGGTGCAGATTGAATTCTATCAGTCAGGTTGTAATGTGGCCACCTTTATAGGTGGCTCACCATCAGGGTGCACATTGATTTGATGGTATTAGATGGTTGGAGGCAATCGGCCACAGGAAGCCTTCAACCTAGGTTTCATGTTAGTTGACAGTCGTCAGCAAGGCGTATCTGCAACCTTGAAGGAACTCATGTTCCTTCTGAGATTCGAACCCGCGTCACCTAGTGCTGCAGTCAGAGACTGCAGTCTGCACCAATCAGAAGACTAAACACATCACACTAGTTCCTAGTATGAAATCAAAATATCCACTACAGTTCTGCAGGGGGTCAATCGCGAGCTCGAATAACTCAGTGGTAACGTCTCTGACTGCAGGTGGCACTGGGTGAGGCTGGTTCAAATCTCAGAAGGGACATGAGTTCCTTCAAGGTTGCAGATATTTTTTTTATATTTTTTATATTTTTGATTTACAACTTGATTCCACGCTGTATTTTTGGTACAAGTATGGAACTTTCAGCATGGATATTGGTAGCCCAAATTTTGCAGGCCGACCATAGATATCAGGTGTGCGTCGGCGGGGGTTCGAACCTCGGACCATGTGCATGGTCGATGAGAGTCCTAACCACTGTGCCACCGACGCCTTGCTGACGCGTGCCAACTAGCACGAAACCTAGGTTGAAGGCTTCCTGTGGCCGATTGCCTCCAACCATCTAATACTCTTTTACTTTTGCAATGATTCTCTAAATGGTTATGGATTCTTGAAAAAGTCGACACTGTTATCACACAGGTAGCAGTATTGGATAATAATAGTATTAATAATAATGATGATAATAAAAGGTATAATGTCGTGTATTATTCTTGTTTATTAATATTTTCTAATTATTTGTTTACAATATTAAAATAGTTGAGACAGGTGAACTTTTATATCAGACAGTTTGAACTATTTTGTCTCAGACTGTCCCTGTCTCTCTCCGTATCGCTGTCTTCATTGTTATACACAAAGAGATTAGCGGTATGTGAAATCAAAAGAGAGTAAAGAAGACAGGCTTTCCTTTTGTAATTACAAAAATAAAACAAAATGTGAATATAACTCATTAGTTACTTTTTCATCTAGACTAATGTTTTATGAGTATTATTTTTTATTATTACCATCATCATCAGATATTCAGTAATGTGGAATGTACATACCAATAGGTCTATTTTTCTTCTTTCATTTCTTCGCATGCTCCGAACAGAATACGCAAAACTTCAAGGTCTTTAGAATTTTAGTAAAGACGACAATGCTGCATGTCAATTAATCCACAATGGGAAACCTACGGAATCCTTCGAAGTGAAGACGGGAGTAAGACAAGGCTGGCTGGCTGGCTGGCTACTATCTCCTGTGATTTTCCTGACTGCAGTAGATTGGATAATGCGACAGACAGCGGGCGTTTCAACGAGGAGACAGGCATAAAATGAACCCACACAATAAAGAACTTGGAGGATCTGGACTTCGCCAATAATATATGTCTGATTTCCAACAAACTGGAAGATATGCAAGTGAAAAGCAACAAGTTGGCGATAGAAGAAGCACTAAAGATAGGACTTCAGGTGAACATAGAGAAAACAAAGGTGGTGAAGATTCCTGACCAACAGTAGCACCACCGCCAACAACAACAACAACAAACAACAGTCAGCACAAATGGGTGGAATTTGAAGGAAGCAGTCTCCTTTACCTACCTACCTGGGAAGCATCGTTTCAACTACAGGCGTACGGAAGTGATGAGGACATCGTCAAGGCGTGGATCGGGAAAGCAAGGCAATCTTCCATTACTCTAAAGTCTGTGTGGGGGTCAACAGCACTCAGCATCAAAAATAAGATTCAGATTTTCAACTCGAATGTGAAGTCAGAGCTACTTACTATGCGCACGGATCAGGACTTGGCGCGTCATGCAGGGCAGCTCAACACAAACTACAGACCTTCATCAACAGCTGTCTCCGCGCACTACTTCGCTCAAGTTCAGATGGCCGGCCAGAAAAAATCAGCAACAGGGATCTCTGGCTATGAGCGAACCGGCCAGGAACCAATTGTGCAAAAAATAAGCAGGAAGAAATGGAGTTGGATTGGATGTCATACTCTGAGGAAACCATCAAGTGACATCACTTGACAAGCCATGGCTCGAGTGGAACCCGAAAGGGAAGCGGCGAGTTGGTCGTCAGTGCAAGGGTGACTTGGAGGAGGTCATGTGAAGAGGAGATGAAACCATGTTGGCAGACTTGGAGTGGGTGAAAAAGTTGGCAGAAAACCGAACTCAATGGAGACGTGTGCGGCTGAACTAAAAGACATAATAATAATAAATGTAGGACGGGGGGTGGCGATGGATAAGATAGTCTCATACTCACAAACTTCTTTCTTTCTTTTCCTAGGTTCATCATCAGCTAGTAAAGTGTGCACCCTTTAGGAGTATGTCGGTTGACAGTCAAGCCTGGATCGACATGCGTGGTTGGTGAGTACTCCACCACTGAACTAATAAAACTAGAAATACTGTTTTGTGTTTTGTTTGGCTTACAGAAAGCTGAATAACTTTTGAGTTAAAATAACATCCAAAGTGATTCATAAATTGATTGAATTAGTGGCTGGGTACTCATCTGGCAAAGTACCAGGCTAGTGACTGACCTAACCCTACACCCCTCACATAGTCTGCACTCATGATATCAAAGAGAAATTAATGATACATACATTTTCAACTTTGGAGAGGACTATTCACTATCTGTAACATAAAAAGTCTTTATATATACGACTGCAATTTAATGGAGATATACCTAGCAAGATAGTCACGAAAAAGTTAAAAAAAATCAATTCAAAGAACTTTTAATGCTGGCAAATAACAAGTCTTCTTTTCTACATGACCGATAGTGATTCCTCAATTGAAAGATGAAGTACGTAGATTAGCCACTTCTAATTGCATCTACTAATTTAAATACGCTTGTGATGAAGCTAGTTAATTGGCCGTTGCTCGGGAACACTTACCAGTGTGGCTAAATAAAGGTGTAATGACAAGCATCAGTAGCGCGACATTAGAAAATCTAGTCCAAACAGGCAACAGAGCTAATATTAAGAGTCCTTCGCCATCATCTATAGGGTATCAAATAAACTGCCCAAAAACATCCATGTACCGAAAACTCTATCAAACAACGGAGGCTATTGTGATTAGCCACAAAACAACCAGCGCTTTATGTGCAAAAGAAGCAAGTCCAGCCAGCCACTACTACTGCCCTGGCCAGCCTTCATTGGAGACTATAAATTCAAAAATTATCGATTCAATGTTATCTAAACATTAATGCTGGTAATAACACTAATTCATTCACTATTTTATGTATATTTAATTGTAGAACCTGATGATAAAGAGAAGGTTATCGAAAAGAATATTCTTTGTTCAGTAACCATTCTTTTGAAGAAGTTTCAATGGGCCCTTTTACTCAGTTAAAATTTGGTTCTGTTGTGTGTTCTGAGAACTAGATGGCTTAGTTTTATGGAGCATTGATTTACCCTCTGGACTACACAACATCTTCAAAGCTAACTTAAATATAAATTCACTGTAAAAAGTTAGCTGTGATGATGTTCTCCATAAGAGGAGACTGAAAGCTTGTCAAGTATAATGGATCTAGCTACGAGGAAATGATCACGCCAACATTATTATCCTCTGTAGTCCTCTTCAGTTAGCTCCACGATGGCGGATAGTCTCTCACCTCTTGGTTCCCAAACTATCTCCTCCGTGTCACCCCCACTGGTCACTAGCCATCTGGGTTCTACTCGAGTAATGACTTCGCACACGATGCTACCCAACAGTCTTCTTAGTTTCCTTCAACATATCTATTCAGCTTGTTGATCAAAACCAAAAAGCAACATCCGATTGACTTGGAGATCTTCATCGTTATGGAAGGGTACTTTTGCTCCTGTTATTTGGATCTAGTATAATCGAAATTTGAAAAGGAATTAACTGTTGAAGACAAGCATTAAAATTATCATGATGTATAAGAGACTGGCTGCTATTTTTAAACAACTTCCTAAATTACACAGATTTATGAGAGTCGTGTAATTTTGTTTTCTTTGTTTTTGCATCCGTAATCTAAAGATGTTAAGTTAGAGAAACTCAGTAAGGAGAATAATTCACTGGCTACTACAGACACGTTTTATTGATAAGTCAGGGCATCTTGCAGATTTCATTCAACCACCCGACAATGATTATCATGTCATGAATTGGCAGAAGTTAGAATTCATGGACTGGCTATTGGATCGGGTCCCAGTGGCTTAATGGTCTACGAGCTCCCTCGCCTTATAACTAGAAGGTCCTGGTTTCGACCTCTGGTGGATGTGTACTGATGAAGAGTCCCAAACTAGGACGAAACAGCTGTCCAGTACTCCCTGCAGGTTCTCTGATAGTGAGTTAATTCTCTAGACTGATTACCATATCATAAACTCGATGATTCAATCTTAGTTAAGAGTGAGGAATACCCTAGTGACCTATCATTATAGAATGATCACTCACTGCGGAATTCAGTGACATCCAGCGGCCTATGAGTCCCAAATAGGACGAAATGCGCGTTCTCTTGGATTCCACTGCTAGTCACCATCCACCACTTAACCTCTGATAAGCTTTACAGTCTAATTATCTTCCATATCATCAGTTTTATAGGATATACTGTTTAGACTGGAAATGTAGCGATCACAGTCTTTTAATGAGACAATAAACAAAGCAGGAATAACTTATTATCACTATTAATATTTATCCCTTGGGTTCCGACTGGAACATATGGCCTCAGTAGTACATATCTCATTACACTCTGTCCTCTCTTATCTTTTTTAGTAAGCTCTAGGACTGCTTAAAAGCTTAAGTTTCCTCTTCACATGACCTCCATGTGCCTTCAGACATCCAACTCGTCTGTAGTGTGATATCCTTTGAATATCTCCTCAGTGTATGCCAATTCACGACATAGCACGACCCTAGCCAATGTCTTTGGTGAGTATTTGTCCTTACACCCAACCTGCTGCACCCTACTGGTTACGACTTCTCACCAGAACCCCAGGTGACTACCTACCTGAATAGGGCAAGTCGCTGTGTGAGCATCTCATTGATATTCAAGTGTTGGTTTGTAGGGATGTTATGTTATGCCATTTTATTTCATTAGTCATGCTTAGTGCTAGGCTTCATGATGCGCATTTCGTCCTATTCAGAACTTGTAAATATGTTCTACAAGTGAAGCTTGTAGACCATTCAGCCACTGAGACTGGACTCAGTGGCTCACGAATTCTAACCTCTACTGGCGACAGAACGAAGTTCTCCGGAGTTCTAGTGAGAAGTCGTGACCACTGGGATCCACCTAGTCGGAAGTGAAGAGAAATACTCACCGATCGGCCGTCTGTTGGTGGCCACATCAAAATCATGAAGTGATGCAAGTTAGAATTCACGCTCCATTGAATCCAAATCTCAGTGACTCAACGGTCAGCGAGCTTGACCTGTAACCGGAAGGTTTTAGCTTTGAAATATGGTGATTCCGTACTTCTTATGAGTCTCAAACTGTGACGAAATAGCCATCCAGTACCCTGTGGTTTTCAATTATATCAATCCATGGCCAGACTTGAGAATTCAGGAATCTTCAAGTATTGCTATTTGTTTCATTGGTTGGAGGATTTTATCATGAGCTGACATCGATTAGAGAACCATTGAAAAACCTACCATGGAGTACTGGACAACTAGCTGTTTCGTCCGCCTAGCCTGGGACTCCTCATCAGCATGCACCCACCGACAGGGTTCGAGACCAGGACCTCCTAGTTATGGGACAAGCGAGCTCGTAGACCACTCAGCCACTGGGACCCGACTGATCCAATGATCTCTCCATGAATTCTAACTTCTTATGTCACGCTGTTTGTCCTACGTGATGTGATCTGAAAAAGTGTCCCTGACTAGTCAGACAAAACAGCTAGCTGTCCAGTATTCCCTGTGGCTGGTTTTCCAATGGTTCTCTAACTGATTTCAGCTCATGATAAAATCCTCCAACCAACGAAAATAAATCCCCACAAAAAACCAATACTTGAAAATGTGAGAAAATTCGAACCGTAATTGACCACCTCTGCTGTATCATATCGGCCTGTTGTTTGGGACAGTAAAAGCTCTCTTATCGACGTCCAGTCTTTTCCCTTGTCTTTGCGTGCCGACGGTGTTATTGTTGTTGTTCTTAACTGCAAAATTAAACTTTAAACACCTTGAAGCGCTTTTTGATTACTACGTTACATAAACCTAGCTACATAAAACTCTTTTTTCTGTGGAATTTCTTGCCAAGAACTTTCGGAAAGTAGTGTAATTATTTGTCTTTTAAACACTGAATCTGTGGATATAATCTTGTTGACTGATAATACCTATAACTATCTGCTTGCCATATTGTGAATGTCTGACACTAGCAAATATCTATAATTGTATATATTGATGGATTTACATGTCCAAGTTGGCTCAAGACAGTGAGTCTATAATTTTGGTGTCATTTTTGTTAACTATATCTGACTGTGATACTACTATTAAGGTTTTTTTTATTATTGTTGTTGTCGCTTCTTGCCCTTCGTGTTGTGAATTATTTTTCCCTTTAGCTGGTTTTGTTCTGTTTGCTTTATTGCTTGTGTTCCTGGTTTTAAGGGGAGCGACTCACTAGGTCGCTTCTCTGTAAACTATATTTTAATGTAACAATCCCCTTCTCAGGCGTGGGGCTAGCAACCCTACCCTGTAAACAAAGTTGCTACAGAAACTTCAGCACGATGAATCTCTTTGCGCCAAAAGAAAAAGTCTGTGTGGGGACATGGAACGTCCGCACCATGTACCAGATTGGCAAAGCTGCCCAGATTGTAAACGAGATGAAAAGACACGGAATTCAAGTACTGGGGATATGTGAAAGCAGATGGAACGGGAGTGCACTCACCGAATTGTCAACGGGTGAGTCAGTGATCTCTTCCGGTCACCCAGAAGATAACCACACGCACACCGGAGGCTTGGCTATCATGACGTCACCAACGGCAATGAAGGCCCTGATGCAATGGGAGACGATCTCGTCCAGGATAACGACCGCCAGATTCAACTCCAAAGGAAGGAAAGTGTCAATTATACAATGTTATGCACCCACAAACAACGCAGACCCCGAAAAGAAAGAAGGACTCTCCAGACAACTACAGGAAACAATGGACGATACTCCAGCTGTTGACATTAAAATACTAATGGGAAACATGAACGCCAAGCTAGGACCAGACAACACAGGAAGAGAACTCATCATGGGTAGAGAAGCTCTCGGAGAAATGAATGAAAATGGAGAACTCTTCGCCGACTTCTGCGCCTTCAATGAACTAGTGATTGGTGGCAGTGTATACAAGCACAAAGATATCCACAAGGCTACATAGGTGTCACCAGATAGGCGAACCATAAACCAAATTGACTTCATCTCAATCTCAAGGAAGTGGATGCGCAGTCTACTGGATACAAAAGTAAGAAGAGGAGCAGACGTTGGCTCAGACCACTATCTCGTACAAGGGACAATCAAAACCAAATTAAAAGTGTTCAGAGAAACAGGAGCTGCAGATAGACAACAAGCCAAGTTCAACACTCAAAAACTGAAGGACCAAGATACAAAGGACATCTTCACTGCAAGCATAAGGGAAAACGCCTATGCAAAAATCAACACTAGCGAAGAGGTCAGCGTCGAAAACCACTGGGACAACCTGAAAGCTCTGTGGGGTCAAACCTGCATGGAAGTTCTAGGCAGAAAGAAGAGACAGGACAAACAGTGGCTTACTACGGGCATTTGGAGACTAATAGAAGAGAGAAGGGTCGTGAAACAAAAGACTGTCCAGTGCACCGAGCGCAATGGAGACGCGCGGCTGAAGCCCTATGTTCCTCTAGGAATTAAAGGAAATAATAATAATATAATATAATACTCTATCATATCACAAGTACGAATGAAATAAGCATTATTTCAATAGTGAATTCAGCTCGTTAATTTGCCAAGTAAAATTTAGATAATTGAATATTGTTCTTACTGATTATTTATTTTTTTTTCAAAACAAACAAAAGGATGTAAACAATAAGTGACCTTATAGACAATAGGTGAAAAACAAAATGTCGCATACTCCTTCATGTGTTTTGAAGTCACGTGCAAAAACCACAAATTTTTACTCTTCATTCATCTTATTTATAATAACTACCTAACTGAATAATTAAATTTACCCAGATCAAAGTAAAAAAAAGGGTTAAAATTTAAGAGAAATTTCACGAGGAGTCGACTAACAACCATTCGCTAGACACAATTTAGCTGTGTAGCCCTTAGGCTTCAACCGCACGGCTCCATTACCTTCGGTTCCCTACCAACGTTTTCATTACTTGGTTCCTCGTCTACCCACATAATTTCATTTCATCTTCACATGACTTTCTCCTCCATATCACCCACCCTCGCACTGACGACCAACTAACTCGCCACTTCCAGTCGAGCGACGGCCTAACGTGTGATGTCACTCACTTGATGGTGGTTTGTTCTCTCAGAGTATGGCCACCAATCCACCTCCAATTCTTCCTGCATATTTCTTGCACAATTGGTTCCTGATGAGTTGTGTTGGTTCGCTGATTGCCAGAGATCCCTGTCTGACAGGCCATCTGAACTTGAGTGAAGTATTGAGCGAAAACAGCTGTTGATGAAGGTGTGGAGTTTGTTCGAAGTACTCTTCCTGACGCGACGTGGCACTGAGTCTCTGGTCCGTATAGCAAGTAGCACTGACTTCCCACTGGAGTTAAAAATTCAATTCTTATTTTTATTTTCATGCTGAGTAACCTCCACACAGACTTGAGAGAAGTGAAAGCTTCCCTTGCTTTCCCGATTCTCGCTTTGATATCTGCATCAGTTCCATCGGTCTGTAGTTGAAACGATGCTTCCCTGGTCGGTGGTTACGTGAAGAAGGTTGCTTCTTTCATATTTCTCCCATTTATGCTAATTGCTGTCTGTTGTTGTGGCTGCTGCTGTTGGCCAGAAATTTTCATCCCCTACCTCTGTGTTGTCTATGTTCACCTGAAGTCATATCTTCTCCGGATGCTGCTTATGCCAACTTGTTGCTTTTCAATTGCATATCTCCCAGTTTCTGGGAAATCTGAAATATGTCATTGGAGAAGTCCAGATCCTCCATTTTTTTATGTGGGTCCGTTACATGCCTTTCTCCTCATTACCCGGCCCACTGTCTGTCTGTCGCACTGACCAGTCTACCTCACTCAGTCAGGAAAATAACTGTTTCGATATCAAATAAGATATATGTACATATATATGTGAAGTTGAAAGAGATTCTCTCCTTCGTGTAGAATTCTGGAATACTGTTCACCATAGAATTAACTAACCATCCAACAAGATGACAGTTCACTCTCTGCCCTTGTTGGATATAAGTAGTCTTTGAATAAATCAGGTCAACTATCACTAATTCTCTTGAAGATCGCTACACTCGTCTACAGTTGAGCTCTTCAACGGCGTGTGTGTATATATATGTAGGCTGTTTGTAACTTAGACAGCTAAAGAATTTCAAACCACACAAAATTTCTCTTTATGGTAGACGAATCTGTATCCTACTGTCAGTAGGGCGAGTGGTATCCCATTGGGCCATATCGTTAACATTGTCACTGATAGGCACTTGATGTCATGCAATAAATTTGCTAAAGGAATTTTGTCAGACTGTAAGCATCCACTTCAGAACCCGTAGCTCCAACCTTATGTCTCCTCACGTAAAACAAGAAATCTTTTCAGAAGACTTTATGCACGTACATCTAAGTATAAAAATTCCACTCTACCATATTTAGTGGCACGTACTTTGTGTGATGAAAGTAGTGTTACGCATGAACTAACTAACCTTCTTTGCACTATTAAATAGACCATTTCCTCCACCCTTACAACACTAGCCTTTACTGTTATTGTACTTCTTATATTTATAATCCTCCCAGTTTCTTTTGTTTTTATTTGTTTATTTTTTCGTAAGTGTGAACATCATTTAAGCTGTATTATAACCGTTAATTTTGTATTTCTCTCCAACATATTATATCAACAGAACATTAGATTTAGTACTCTATAACATGTTAGAATTTCCAAACTGAATCGACAATACTGTTTAAAACAAACTCACTGTTATTATTATTATTATATTTAATAATCTCAATTCGTGCTTCGAATATTTTTGACTTAATATCGTAAGCGTGGACAAATTCCTCTGGTAAATTTTGTTTTAATTTTTAATTTTATTTATATTTTAAGTAAATCAGATGCATTACTGTGACAAATGCTGAGAATTCCATTCCGTATTATAAGTACTGTCTGTTTTGAAATAAAGTAGATTATTATTATTATTATCGATTTTGAAAAGGCTTTCAACTGGGTTGATCATGAAGTAATTTGAAAACTAATGCAACACTATCTCTATCAACTTCATTCAACAGCTGGCTATATGACAGTGTCAGAAGTCAAGTGATCTACACCGTAAAACTGAAAGAAACCTTTGAAGTGAATACGAGAGTAAAACAAGGCTGTCTTCCTATTATTATCAATGATATTCCTAATTCCTGTCGATTGGATTATGCGTTTGACTGTACTTGGGGATACAAAGAAGAATGTGAATACGTTGGGTCAGTGAGAAGACTTAAGAAGATCTGAGTACTTCGTAGATTATTTATGTCTAATGTCATACAAACTCAGGAATCTACAGGCGAAAATCAATAAACTATCCAATAAGAAGTAGAAAAGACAAAAAATCCAAGTGAACACAGAGAAGATGAAGGTGATGAAGCTAACCTTACTTACTTTACTTTACTTTACTTCGGCTATCTCCTACGGGAGGATGAGCCGGCTTCATGAACGTCTCGAATCATCGCTGCCCAGGCGCGGCAATTTGTAAGAGAGTTCATGAAGTTTCATGGGAATTTGGTACGAGTGATGTCCCCAGCATCGCCCGGCCTTTTGTTTGAGAGTGCAGCTCTAGCCTTCACACAGCCAAGTGTGACCTACAAGGCAGTAGGAGTGGAGTAAGGAGTCCACTATCCATTGGCAGCCGGTGACCGGAGTTCGGTTCATACGCCTTTTTGAATGGGGCCAGACATCCAGGACATCCAACAAGCCCTTTGTCCATACGTCTGCCGGTGAGCTCCAGTGAGCTTCATACGCCAGTCGTTGGAGGTTTGGAATCAGGGTTTAGCCATCTCCCCTAGACCGTCATCCAATGGACAGTCAACCCGGTGGAGAGCGCCGGGCATCCGCTTTCGCCCTCTCACTTTGGTGAGAAACACCTCCGCCACGTGAAGGCAGTGAGTAGGACTTCCTCAGGAGAGGCTATGTAAGACACCCGGTCATATGGGAGCATTTCAAGAGGTGTGCGGAGGGGTGGCCAACCCGCAGCGCAAGGCACCCACCCCCGACCATCCTGAGGCATTGGAGGCGATGAAGCTAACCAATCAACTGAGAACGATAACAACAAGTGCTGATCACTATCAATCGAAGAAAATTGAAACAGATCACTTGCTCCACTTACCTAGGTAACATTGCAACAACAGAAGACAAGGGCCAGGCGACAGATCATTTATTAAGGAAATCAACACATATTTATAGATTTTCATGTACATTATTATTATTATAGATTATTGTTAGCAGAAAGACGCAGTCTTCTGATTGGTTGTTTCTCATTGAAAGTTAATCTTTCATCTCTTTGTGACTGTTTCTTGAATGTTAGGTCATCTATATACTAACTGTATCCGCCTACGCAAAGTCTGCTTTGATTGATTTTTGAGTCAGTCTTTGTTCTTATTTTCACATGACAAATATTGGGGATGTAAACATTGACGTAAATTGCTGTCTACCAATTTGGCTAGCAGCCAGCTTTCACCACAACATCATTTTAACTACAGACGGATGAGAACGTCAAAACCACTGGTGCATAAACAACAAGACTAGGATTTTCAACATTAATGTTAAGCTAGCCGGTCAGTCAGTCAGTCACTTCTTCTATGTGGATCAGAAAATTAACGCTGCTGTGTCAAAAAACAACACTTCGAACAGGCCAGTGCAGACTTTTATCAATAACTGTTCACTTCGCTGGCCCCATACTGAAGATCAGAGAGCATTAGCTACAAGAAACTCTGGCAGTCAACGAACCAATCAACAACCTATTGCTCAAGAGATATACCGTGGGATATGAAGATAGTTTGGACATACGCTGTGGAGATCGTTGGTTAAATTGCCTGACCAATAGCTGCTACCTTGACGTGGTGGTCGCTGGGCTTGCACATTGCAATGACCCAACAAGCTACACTGGCTGGTATCATTGTTCCTGCAGGTACTACCATGCTAGGAAGGTTGTTAGGTTAGCGATTAGACTAGGAGCACTTACCGGCATAGTGTAAGAATTTTTTTACACTATGCTTGGGGTCTGTAGGCGAAGTCGTACTGCTGGGGAATGTAACAGGGATGTAACAGCAGTGAGGTGTTTCTCTTAGATGGCCAGAATGCCAGCCGGCTATGCTGTCTCTCCTCTCTGGAAAGGGGGATTAGAAATGGTCGATCCCAATAATTGTAGATCCCGACTTACCCTACAGTGGTCCGTAACCAAACCATGAAACCAGTTCATGCAGGCCATGTGTGACCGACTGGCCTCAATCAAGTTGTTCCCTAGGCCCTGCAGTCACACAACACTAACCTTCTTTCTATCTCAGGTACTCGGTGTGGGCAGCCGGGAAGTAACAACCGCCCACCCACCCACACTTCCAAGAGCACACGCGCAAATTGCACATCAGGCCATCACTCAGCTAGAAGGTAGATAGGAGACAAGGAGTTGGGTGTCACTTTGACAGTGACGTGAAGCCGAATTCAGTGGATAGGACAATGTGAAAATATTCTGTTGAAGCTGTATGTTTCACTCAGAACCCAAGGGAATAATAACGATAATAATACGGAATAAATTTCCCTTTAGCTATTTAGATAATTTGGGGGAGTTAACTATAGTAGACTGTCATGTTGGATTGATTAATTCGAGAGTACGCCTCTTGCAGAATTAATCCACCTTTTCATGGGCAACCACGCACAAGCGCGCACACACACAGAGTAGTGTTGTTGCCCCAACGAAGCACACAGCTTGTCATTTTGTACTGATTATTAGACAACTGTAAGACTGGAATGGACAATACTTACATTTTAATAGTTTTTGTCCAAACAGCTATAAACGGGCACTAGCCAAGACTGTGCTACAGAGCTAGGAGAGTATGTTCCGCAGAGAAACTAGAGGAAGAATTTACGATCCTCGAAAAGGGGTTGAAAAACAACGGTTATGCTCAAAGATTCATTAACAAATATGGAAGATATGAAGGCTCAAATACCAAACAAATCACAGTGGAGAAAAAGAAACCTGTTTTCATTCAACTAGATTTTAAAGGTGAAAACATTGCAGAAATGATCAACAGAAGACTGAGAACGTCACTAGCCAGAGCCTATCCTGCAGCTGGCTAAGTTGAATCCCGTCCATAGAACAACATGCTCTTTGGGGCAGTCAAAAATCGATAGATACCCTTCTCATGTATACAAATTTACGTATATCTACGGGAGCAGTTAGATTGGGAGAACAAAAAGAAGAAGGGCACACCTCCGATTTTCTGAGCATGTGCCGAAAAGCCTACGTCTCAAGGGAACAGACTCTTATAGTAGCGCTATTATCAGACATCTCCTCGACACGGGTCATGTGGTGGAAATCGCGAAATCTTTTAAAATTATCAATAGAAGAAGGAGCTCGACTCTCCTCAAGTTTGCTAAAGCAATTTCTATCAAACGCTTGAAACCAGACTTATGTGTACAGAAAGAAGCAGTTATTAGTCTTTCCTTGTCCTGTTTGGTAATTGGATGTCTTTATTCTCTCTTGCCTTCATCTGATTACGTAATCTTTGGCCTAAACCTCGACCCTTTGACAGAGTGTAATTTTGCTTGTTTCTTGTTTTTGAGATTTGAGTTGAACTCAGTACATTGTTACCTAATTTATTAGTCACTCAGCATCTTACCTATCTCTCATCTTTATTACGTAACTCCCTTACCATTGTATGCATGCATACATTTATTTTGTTTAAGCTTGAACTGCCTGTATAAAAACTATATAAACGCAATTTTCTGAGAACTGTTCACTAACTGTGGAACTTTCTGTCAACTGATATCATGAAAGCAAAATTTGCAAGTATGTTAAAACTTTTCTGTACATAAACCTCATAATGTATTTAGGCTGTAAGCGAGCAGCTGAGCTGATGAGAAGCCAACGAAATAAGCGATGATGGTACCATATTAAACTGCACAAACCACCACTGTTGTTCTTGCTTTATTCAAATTCATCAAGGGGAATAAATACATGAAGGGACTTCTTTTTTTTAAACCAAACGTCTTCATCACAGACCGATTGTATACTTCCAGTGTAACTGTTGTTGTTGTTGCTGTTGGTTTTTCCACTGAGAACAAATATGCCCTAGGGATAATTATTATATCAAGTAATCCACAACGGGAAACTTACGGAAACTTTCGAAGTAAAGACAGGAGTAAGACAAGGCTGGGTGCCTGCCTACTATCTTCAATGATTTTTCTGATTGCAGTAGAGTGGATAATGCGATAGACAGACAGACAGACAGTGGGCTGGGTAGCGAGGAGACAGGCATAATGTGAACCCACACAAAAAACTTGAAGGATCTGGACTTCGCCAATGACATATGTCTGATTTCCCACAAAATGGAAGATATGCAATTGAAAAGCAACAAGTTGACAGAGGAAGAAGCATCAAAGCTGGGAAGGACTTCAGGTGAACATACAGAAAACAAAGGTAATGATGAAAATTCCTGGCCAACAGTAATAGCGACAACAACAACAGCAGACAACAGTCAGCATGAATGGGTGGAGTTTGTAGGAAGCAACCTTCGTTACCTACCTACCTGGGAAGCATCGTTTCAACTACAGGTGGACGGAGCTGATGAGGATATCATCAAAGCTAGGATCGGGGAAGTAAGGCAAGCTTTCATTACTCTCAAGTTTGTGTGAAGGACAACAGCACTCAGCATGAAAATGAAAATAAGATCCGGATTTTCAACTCCAATGTGAAATCAGTGCTACTATACGGATAAGAGACTTGGCGCGTCACGAACGGCTCCTCAAACAAACTACAGACCTTCATTAACAGTTGTCTTCGCTCAATACTCAAGGTCAGATGGCCGGCCAGAAAAGATTAGCAATAGGGATCTCTGGCAATGAGCGAACCAACCAGGAACCGATTGTGAAACAAATAGGCAGGAAGAAATGTACGTGAATTGGATTGTCCATACTCAGAGGAAACCATCAAGTGACATCACTAGACAAGCCATGGCTCGAGTGGAACCCGATTGAGAAGTGATGAGTTAGTTGGTCGTCCAGTGGTGGGGTGACTTGGAGGAGGTGATGTGAAGAGGAGATGAAAGCATGTGGGCAGACTTGGAGCGGGTGAAAAAGTTGACAGAAAACCGAACTCAATGGAGACTTGGGCGGCTGAAGCCCTATGTTCCTCTAGGAATTAAAGTATATAATAATATAATAATAAATAATAATTATATCACTCATGTTGTATAGGTTGTCCCCGCCTCCCCCGTCTGTAATGATTATTATAACAATTATGCAATCTACTTCGACTGGTGTTTAAGAAAAGAAAAAGAGGAATCATTCCTGTAGAAAATGCGATAAAACTGTATAATTTATTTATTTATTTACTTATTGATTTGTTTATTTATATTTAAATCATTAAAATCTGGAAAACAAAAGAGGAAGAAAAGAGAACCAAAATGGAGAACGTGGAGCAGGAGGAAGAGGAAGAGAATAAATGAGGAGAAACACATAAAGAAATTGTGAATACAGTCCAAAAAACACAAACAAGCAACATATTTATATTTGAGTGTGTGTGTGTGTATAGTAACGGGAATTTTACAAAAACTTGGTTTCTCTGTTAATTAACTGATCATGATCAATGATGAATAGTGTCTAGGTGTCTCTCTGTCTGTGTATATATATATGTGTGTGTGTGTGCGTGTATGTGTTGTGCACGACAGAACGCGCTTACATTCGCCTACTTGTGTAGTATCAAACACATGAGTAGTCTCAATATTATACATATGTATTTGTATAGATATGTATATATCGAGTGAACCGTCAACCTACTATTATCATCATCAATATCGTTATCAACATCAATAAATCGATTTATCAAACAAAATCAATAATTGACTGACTGACTGAATGAATGAATAGATCAATCAATATATGAAACCAGTCACATAAATAGAATTGAAAACGGGGACAAATATATTGTTATATGTATGTAGGTATGTGTGTGGTTTGTTTCTGTGTGTTGATGTGCGTTTTTCACGTCAGTGTAACAATTACAGGACAGAAATATAGTAGTAGTCAAGTCATTTTATCTTTTGAAAAATATCTATATATATGTATATTTAAACAAGACAATTTCATTTTTCGTTTTTTTTCTAATATATTCTTAAGAAATTCGACATATTCTGTCGCTCACAAAAACTTCTGCTTCAGCTGCTGACGACAACGTCGACTTGAACGACGAAAACGACGGCGATGAAAACGACAAACAACAACAATAACAACAAGAAAAGAGAACAGTCAAATATTGATAACCAAAAAACAAAGAAGGAAGGAACTATATAACTGTGAAACACCATAGCAACTAGGAGGAGTTGGTTGTGTGTGTATGTGTTTGTGTGTGTGCGTGGATCGGTGGGGAGTAGGTAGTAACGTCAAATGAGAGTGACAATAACATTGTGGAAAGAGGAGATCTACTAATATAAACTGTAACAATAGTAAATAAGTAAGTTGGTAGTTAGCTATTCTAAGTAAAAGTAAGGAGGATATCTTAACCAACTGACCAATCATCATCAAAGAGTAAGAAGTGATGTTAAAGACGGGCGGTTGGGCGGGCGATGTAAGGGAGGCGCCGGGTAAAGTAAAAAAAACACTTGATTAAACACCGAAGCGGATAGTAATTAATAGTGCTTACAGTATGGAAAGTCATTAATCAATTAAATTACTATTGACAATACTTCTATTAGTAATAATAATAATAATAATTAAGTAATAGACAGCAGTGTTGAGTGTTATTATTATGAATAATACTTCTAATAATAAATTCACAGACAAAAACAAACAAACAAACAGACGCACCAGAAAGGAGGACATATACATAAACACAACGACAGTAAAATAAGAATAATAAAATAGAATCGAACTAGGAACCCCTGATAATGATGATGATAATAGTAATAGTAATAATAATAATATTTGAAAATAACATCTACACACGGGTGTTAATATTGACAATCAATAATGACAATAATAATGAGGATAGTGATGAAGAACAGCTGTTTGTCGGCGCAATGTCCACACAGTCATTATGAATGAAACATACACACGCCCAGAGACAAAGAGAGAGAGAGTTGGGATGGGGGGCAAATAAGACCCAAAATATAGATACCAGTATGGAAATGAACATAAAAGAATCATATGTACGTGTGTCAGCGTGTGTGTGTGTGTGTGTAGGTATGTATGAATGCGTGTATAACTAACTGGGTTAGACAACTTCAGGGGACTGAGCAGGAAGACGGAGAAGAAAGAGGAGGTGGAAGAGGATGTGTAGAGAATGTATCAAATGTTATGGGAAATAAGCCAAAAAAAAACGTAGAGATACATATAGATATAGATAGACACACGCACACACACACACGCAGATAGGAAACAAATGTAGGTAGTCAAACGTAAAAATGGACGACGTTGTTACATATTAGATGAACACATGACAGGCATACATACATATTCATCTATTCATTCACACACCTACATACGACCACACACACGTACAGGTTGAAAAAGAGAAAAATACAATAATCATTACGTAATCATGATGATAATAATAGTAACAGTAGCAGTAGTAATGGTAATAACACTAATCATCAAAGTCTAACGAATAAAGAAGGGAGCTGATGAAATAAAAGAGAAAAATGCACAGAGATAATAAAATATGGTCGTCAGATAGTCAGAGGTTGTCCTCTTCTGCTTCTGAGTCTTTTTCTTATTAGTGATGTTGTTTTACTAGAGTAGGTAGGAATCAATAAACTTACACCAAATATATAAATCATAAGTATAACACAGTACGATATTCATAATAGCTAGGTAGGTAGGTAGGTAGGTAGTAGAGCGGTATTAGGAAGCAGTATGTGTGTGTCAAAGGTCAACTTATAGTAAATAAAACAATCCATATACGAAGGTGGTGGGGAATGGGGGGACGTAGAGTTTACAAATAAAATGCACGGTTGCAATAATAGTAATAATAATATAATAGAGATGAGTTCCTCTGGGTGCGTTTTCATGTGTGTGTGCGTGAAGCTCAAGCTGAGAGGAACAGTTTGACTACCAAAATAACCCAATAGATGAGATATACACACGCATCGATCCATTTAGATCTTTTGATGTTTTGTTTCCCCTCAAAACTTGATCACAAAGAAAACATGAAGAGAAGTAGAGAGAGAGGGAGAGACGCGAAGGGGTGTTGGAAGGATTCTTTTTTGCTTTTAAGGGATACCTGATTCAAGTAGGGACGTGAGGGGGGGGACAGGTGGGATTTACTTATACATCGACAAGTAACCACTTTATTTTTTTATTTTACTTTATTCACACACACACACACGCATACGGAGCAATACACTTTAGTACATCACATCACATTAGAAGGGAAAAAATCACAGAATACAAGGAAAGTGACGACAGAAAACAGGGTGGTAAATGAAATTCGGTAGGTGAGGGGTGGATGGGTGGGGGAGTTTTTACTCCTAGAGAATTGAATTTACATAAAGGATAGCGCGCACACAAATATATATATATATATGTATATACAACACACACGACGCACGCACGCGCACTTCCTCATTCTGACGACAATAAAACGACAACAGGAAATAGAAGAGAGTATTTTAAACGGAGAAGTTGAATTCTGGCTACTACTAGGCAGTTTTATGGCGGCCTTGTTTGTGCGTCATTATTACCAAAGGTATAGTGAAATCAAATAAGAGTATGGTATAATAACAGTTATACTGATAGGAATATTAATAATAATAATAATGGTAATGCTAATAATAATAATAACAATAATAATAATAACTAGTAATGGTTGGTATATAATTCTAAAATATTAACTGAACATAACACATGTAATAGGAGGAAATCAGTTGGAGAGTACAGGGATTTACTGCGGGTTAACGGTAAACTTGTATACAGACGTATATATATATATATATATATATATATATATATATATATATATATATATTGTTGTCATGACGACTGCTATATTCTTCTCTGTTATAAACATATACTATTATTATTATCATTATTATTGCTATTTTAATAGGGGGTAGTTATTACATTTTACTAGTGTATGTGTGCGTGGGGTGGGTGGGTGGATGTGTGTACGTGTTTGTGCGTCGCCAGATATTCGCGTAAGAAGCATGTACAATACACAGACTCACTAACAATTGAGGAAATATAATTTGTAAGAGGAATTATTTGTTACCATTATTGGTATTATTATTATTATTAATATTAGCTGTAGAATTGGCAGTCGTAGCGGCGGCCTCAACTGAGGCGGCAGCAGCAGCCGCAGATAGATGGATATTTAGTGTACGTCGTTTTTTAGGCTGATGTGTATAAATTGTATGATTTTTCGGCAATGATACTGATGAATCATGAAGTTGAGGAATAAATTTAGCTGTTGCGTCATCATAATTTCTTACACTATTCTGATGTGATATATCCCATAAAGTTGAAGACTTATCAGCGGTTGACAAAGAACATTTTAACCAGATATTTGAATCAGTTGTTTCGCCTACACATGAATTTGACGTTTGTTGAGATTCTGAATGATCGATTTCTTCACCACTCCTTTGATGATCGTGATCATGATCACTGTCATCTTCATCCTCCTCCTCCTCATCTTCTTCAGGATCTCGGGGAAAACCATCAGTCTCAGAGGCTGTTGGTGTAGAAGAACTTTGACTATGTCCTTCTCCTTCCGAAGGACTTTCACGATTACAAGTACTAGCAGCAACAGCGGTGGCAGCTACAGCAGTAGGAGTAGTAATACTAGGAGTAGTCATCGTCGCCTGTAATATTTCTGGATAATTGCTTGTCTCCAAGCGTTCTTGTACATTAGGCAAAGATAAAGATGATGTAGAACGATGTATTTCATAATCGGAATCATCTTTGGATGAATCATTTTTGCGTTTTAAACTTGATGATAAGGATAACAGCCTTGACGATGATGTTGTTGACAAGGATCTAGACGACAAGGAATGTAAACTTCCAGTCTGATAATCATTTGAAGTGGAAGCATGCTTATGATGTGAATAAGCAGGAATAGGAGGCGGAGGGGCAGAGGCAGGAATAGAAACAACAGTAGAAGGAGTATTGCTTGTCATAGGAGTCTTTGAATGAATCTCATCTGATGTATTCATTGGCTTCAGTTTGTTAATACACTAAAATTGGTAATAAATAATAAAAATAATAATAGAAGCGAAGAGGATTATACATTACAAATGAAAATTAACGCATAAAAGACATACAGAAACAATACTACTGTCCGATGCGTTTAAGGTCTAACATGAAATCAAATAAATCTTTGCATAGTAACGCTTGAAAACTAATCCTAAAGCGTACTATTGACTGACTTCAAAAGATGAAGTTACCTAACTGTTGTCTTACGGTGAAGTCATGACCGCTGAGATTCACCAAACTGAGTATGAGGACAGATACCCACTGACGATGTTTACTGGCGGTCGCGACATATATCACCAATTAGCAGAAGTTAGAATTCATGAATTGGTTGGAGAATTTCATCATCCGTTGACATCAGTTAGTGAACCATTGGAAAACCAGCCCCAGGGAGTTGTAGTTTGGTACTCTTCATCAGTACGTACACTCACCGACAGGCTTCGAATCCAGGACCTTGTGGCAACAAGGCTAGCAAGCTCGTTGATATGTATCCATATATATATATATATATGTATGGTGGTCTCTCCTTCTGTTGCTCTCTTAGTCTGTGACCATTTCACTTTGATGAACCTGTCTCCTTTAACAATGTATATTCCCCTTATAGTATATATAATATGTGTGTTTGTTTGACAGTCTGATATATTTTGCTACGTATATATATGGATCGATATTCCATTATAATTAGCCAATCATGTTAAGACTGTCTATTGATTTGTTCATTTTGAATATTCGCTCACACACTTGTGTTCACAAACTTGTTCGGACATTCACATATATTTTGCTCTCACACTCTTGTGTGATACATTGATTGATTCTCCTGGTGTTTTGGAAAATAGAAGTATCATCGCAAACCTAGTGGTCTTCTGATTTCCGTCTTTCTTGCGTCAGGACTATTAAATTCTCGACCAGTACATAACAATAATTTGGCGACGAGTACATAATACTCGTAGACCATTTAGTCACTTGGATCCGACTGATCCAGTCCAGTCTAGCCGCCTAACATTCATTCAAACTGCACAATCATGCAGGGTCGTGCACCAACTAACTTGATAACTGATGGAATTTACCCAGAATTCAAACTAACGAAAACGGACATACATGAGACTGTTATTACTAGTTACACCCTAGTGACCAAACAATGTATACGCTCGAAATCTATACATATCTCTCTCAATACCTCCCTCTCTCTCTCTCTCTGTATATATACATATATGACCATTATAACCATGTGATTGTACAATCTATCCACCTCTCTAATATATTTCATTACAAGATCATATGACCTGTATCAGTTTAGTCTTAACCTACCTACCTAGCCAGCCAATAGAATCACTTCTTGACTAAGTAATAATAATAAAGATTTTTGTTTCAAAACAGCTATAAGAATCAAAGGTAAATACTCATGTGATATTATTATTATTTTTATTACTTTTTTCTTTTATTACAATGATTTATAATCATAGCTTTATATTATAACTAGAGATTTCGCATTCAAACATACATATATACTACAGTAGTATATTTACTGATAATAGTAGTGTGGTGTGTACTACTAATAGAATTTTGCAAGTAGTATATTGTATGTGATGTCTTCTGAATTAGTATGGAATAACAAAGTGACTCATTAAGTTGCTATAAGATGAATTAATAAAAGGGCATAGCAGTGGAGTACTCGTCGACCATGCATATGGTCAGGGGTTCGAACCTCGGACTCCACAGACGCACTCCTCCTCGTTTACCTTACTAAGCCAATAGGAAGACTGGTAAAGAGGGAAGGTTGGATATGAGGCTGGCTAGCAACCCCATCTTGTAAAAAAAATAATCACCACTGCTACAGAAACTTCAAGCCTCCAGCTTGAAGTCCTCTATGTTCCACGGAGAACGTAAAATAATAAAAACAAAACAAAAAACGAAACGATTTAAAGAATATGAAAGGAAGACAAAGGAAGGATAATACAATATGTAAGCAATTCTACGGTGATAGTAAACACGATGATGACGACGATGATGATGATACAAAAGCATGACCACTGCACACCTTTAGTTAAAAGGGAAACAAGGGAGAATGTGCAGGAAACAGAGGTGTGACCCAGGTTGTCAATCAAACGATTCAAAGCAGACTTATGCATACAGAAAGAGAGTATGATTAATCTCTCACTCCCCTGGTAACTGAGTTTTGATTTTGATTACATTAATTAGTCATCTAATTCAGTGATTTCAACTCACAGAACAAATCTCAATTTTATAAAAAAACTGCAACCTCTTTTGTTTTTTCAGTAGCTATGTGAACCTACAAACTAACACTGTTCTGTTAATCAATTTTTTCTGTTTTCTGTCTTGCCCCTCCCCCTCCTTTTCAACTTTAAAAGCGTATAAATTGATGATGAAAACTTAAACGAAATGCTTACATTTTGCTTACATGCATCAATTTTTTGTATAGTATTTCTTCTCTACTACCACTTAAACATTAAAGCAAGTTATTATCAGTCTATATAACCATTGTAATTTCAGGTAGGGGTATGCAGCTGATGAGCGACATGGTTAGGACATGTGTTACCTATGCTTAGTCATCGCCTTCCTCAACTGACGGGAAATGTTAGCTGCCAACATAGGGTCAGGCTGGAAAAGAGCTAGCGGCAGTCAAACCAAAACATGGCTTCACCAGTCAATGAAATCCACAACAGTTAATTTAAGCCAGCCAGTCACGTAGGAAGGTGTAGACTGGCTTCCTAGTTGGGGTCCTCGGGACGATAAAAAACCAATAAAGGCTGGAAACAATCGGTGATATGGCTCAAAGTGATCTTTCTCAATGATGGCTGGTGCAGATGCATCCACTCCTTGTGACTTATGATATCCAATAAAACTAACTATATTGTGCTTCGTTACTATTACTATTCCTTTTGTCTCACACCTCTATTTACTGTCTCTATTTTGCATTTCCTGTTTACTTTCTTCCATCGCTTTGTGTGCTACAAGGAGTGGAGTGTGACGACTTGAAGTGCTACACATCAGTGCAAAGTTCTATGTCGAAAACAAGCAGATAGACAGACAGCAGCTGATGAAAACCTGTGAAATAGAATGTTGATATCATATTTTATACTGCAAATTTCATCTTCCTTTCTTTACCGAAATGTATCAAGCGAACCAAATATATGATGAATTAGAAGGTATTATGCCTCGCTGAGTAAAGTTTCAAATTAGAACATGACATGAAAATAAGCTCATAACAAGAACAGCTTATAAACAACACGACAAGAACCTAATCATCATCACTATGATTAAACCATGCGAAAATAGTCATACTAGCCTAACTGGCTGGTTTACTTGTCCAAAAATAAGCTTACAAGAAATCTGTGTGAATAAATCACTTATGAAAGGTGTCAGAGAAAATAAGAAAACCAACCAACAACGAAGGCAACAATAGTACTCAGATTGAATTCACTCCAATGTAGGTTCCCTAACCAACGGAGTTGTTTTGTCTATGTTATTTGGTTATTACTCAACAGTGTTATGCAAACCTACAAACCTATAGGGAGTTGAATCCATGACCATCAGATAATGCGCGGTCAGCTCATTGACCATTGAGCTAATGATCCGTGAATTCGAACGTCTGTCAATTCATTACTTGGTACTACTACCAACTAACTAATGACCGTTTATGACAGTTAATGACAAAAACGCCATACTCACAACTCATGTTGGTTCACTAGACTTAAAGTTAAACTATCGTCATAAACCACAAACACACTGGAAATTCCACTTCTCACCTAGTTAATCTACTAAAAATCAATAAATCTGTTTTTATTTTTGTCTACCATCAATTATTTTCAGTTCTCAGTACAGACGCTTAGACAATGCTTTGAGGCTAATACCATATTACTTTTCTCGCGGTAGGTGATAGCTATGTCAGTAGAGTTCATGGGACATGTTTCGTTTCCTACATGAAACTCGCCATGTTGTTGTGCTTGTCTTCTCATTGACACCCGAACGTGGCACTTATCGTTCCATACATATCGAAGCGTTTTACCCTGGGCCACTGGGACAATAAAAACCACTTCTTGTACTGATAAGTTCCATATACGATTGTTAGCCGCCACCAACCTTCTTATTTTATTCCTTTGTGTTCTGGATGGCAAATAAGGCTTCAGAAGCGACCTTTTAAGTTCCAGTAACATGATGGGGATGTTAGCCTCATGTTCAACCTAAACCTCGTTACCAGACTAACCAAGGTAAAGGAGTATGTCTGTCGATCAGGGATTGAACCCCAGACCAGTTGCCTGGTTGACCAGTTAACCATCGACGTATGAAATGTGGAAAAATGCTTTAGAACATATTTTGAAAAAAAAATAGAAAAATAACACTTACAGATACATTTCGTGTTGCGTCAGTATTTGCCAAAGATGAAAATTCATTTCGTGGAAAGTGGGATAAGTTATGGTGGATATTAATATTTTCATTATTATTATTACAATTATTATTATTATGTGACATAACAGCATTCACTGTTTCATCTGACCTGTTGAACGCACATGAACTGTCTGATTTACAATCATAATGATATTGTTGGTGTTGCTGCTGATGAGGTTGAAATGACTTAAGATTTGAGATGGATGCCAGTGACGCAGATGAAGATGGTGTTGCAGAAGTAGCTGTTGCTGTCGCCAATGATGACATCGGCGTCTGGATAGTTGACGATGATGACACAGGATTACTGTTATTATTACTATTATTATAATTCATGAAAGATTGTAATTGTGGTTGACAGAGTAATAGTTGACTTTGAGCTTGTGTAAGCTTCTATATCAGGGATGGAAGAGAAAAATATGAATATAAGTAAGAATTGAAATCTTAGATTTTCCCGTCGATTGACTGTCGGTTTGTTGTGCAGATGCTTCGACAATGTCTGGTGGGTGGTGAATAGTAGGGGAATCCAGGATGTGGGCATTTCGTCCTAATTGGGACTCGTCGGTGGTTGGATTTACCTGCATTCCGCAGTGAGTGATGATGTTCTCACCGAGCCTCGAACCCCGTGCCCATAGTTTCAACCGCCATGTCAACCTGAGACCGAACACTTCGGTCCAATCAATTGACGAGAAAATCTAGAAATTCAATTAAATAATTAATATGACCCGTTGAATAAGAGGCAGTGGCTCTCGTGGCCCAAGTGGTCCAGTAGATAACGCTTCAGCTGGTTTTTGAAACTATGGGCAGTGGGTTCGAGAGCCTCGGTGGGAACACCATCACTAACTCACTGGGGGGATGCAGGTACATTCAGCTGGCGGACGAGTCCAAAATAGGACGAAATGCGCTTTATCCTGGATTCCACTGCTAGTCACCATCCATCAGTTAAAGAATTGAAATCATCTGCAAAGTTACATATACCTGATGCTCAGAAATCGGCTATTCAAAACAGTATTTTGTTATGTTCCAAAGACTATGTGTGAGAGAGAGGGGGAGCTAACTGTACTACTAAGTTGCCTACAGGCTGAAGTAGGTGGAATAGGGTATTGAAATTAAGAAACTATTAAAGGAAAGTCAATTACCAAGGTACCGATGTATATATGCCACATCTCCATCTATATCACATTAGTAATACAAATGTTTATGATGTTACTTTTACACCGCTTAATGAATATTTCTGTAACGGTAGAAAACGAATAACTTGGTAAAGGAACGTTTATTTGCCGAATTATGTAAACCTTATCTTCAACGCACCATCTGCGCACAGATCTTCCGTGTTGTTGTGCTTCTTCTGAGCTTCCTTCGAATTGTGTGTGTATATGCGTGTTTCTTTGTCTTGCTTTTCACGTCTCCCATGTATCTATCTCCACAACGCTGTATCATTTACTTTGTCTGATATCAAATCTACCTGCTTGCTATTTGATATTTTTATCCCGATGAATGTCTCTTTATTTACTATTGATTATCCTTATCAGTAGTACACGCCACATTTCTCCAAACTGTCAGTTGGTATCAAGTTTGTCCAACATCAGTTGGAGAAGCATTGGAAAACTAAGGAGCACTGAACGTCAATTTCGTTCTGGTTAACCGACTATTCCTCAGTATGCCCCCAGTAGGATTAGAACCCAGTACCTTTCGGTTACAAGGGAGGCTTGTAAACCATTTAGCCACCGGGACCCAATCCAGTGGTCAGCCCACAAAAGCCAACTCCTACCAATTTGTAGTTTTAGCGCGACCGGCACCCGTCAGTGTTATCGGCTAGTATTTGTCCTCACGCTTTTTAGTCAAGAGGTCTTGGATTTTCAACCCTGGCGACGGCGTACTGCTGAAAAGTTCCAAACTAGAATGAAACAGCTATCCAGTACTCGTTGGTGGTTTTCCATTGGTTCTTTAACCGATGTCACCTCGTCGTAGAACTTGATACAAATCAAATCCCTACAAACTAATCGCTGCAAAAAAATTTTTGTATTTACAAACAGTCATCTAAATCCAGGCAGTTAATAATATTTAAATCACAAGATTGATCATAAGACGAAAAACAATATGAACTGTGAAACGATTGATAAATCCAGATGGTAGTCAATAGAAATACACTTAGTAGACATGAATCACAAGATTCATATGAAAACAGTTTTCAAGGTTATCTATAAATACCCTTAAAGAAGACTAGTGAAATACTCTGAGGTTGATTAGTTATCCATACTAAGTTAAGGTAAGCTTCTAGATGTCTGCATAACAAACAATTTGTCTAGATAGTTGGAAGCAATCGGCCACAGGAAGCCAAACTAGACCTAGTGTTTCGTGTTTGTTGGCTGGCATTCACCAGTCAGCAAAGCATATCTGCAACCTTGAAGAAACTCATCATATCATATCATTGTCTTATTATATCGCCACGAGATATGTTGTTAACTGTTATTCTTCTTATTCTTATAATTCTTTTTAAAAGTGTTAATTGACCTTCCTTTTTCATTTTTTTTGGTAGAGATTTATTTAACGAATAAGTTAATGATTAGATTGTTCAAAATGTATTGCGCAAATATACATCATCTTTCTCGGATAAACATCATTTTCTAATATACAAAGCTCTCCGCAGACTGCAGGCGGTACACAGGTGACGAAGTCAAAAAGAAAAGAATTGAAAAGGCAAAACAGACCATCTTCCCCTTTGAAATCAGTTTGAAAACACTGTACACACAACAAAAAGAAGAAAATTCAAGTTTTCGACTCTAATATTAAGTCAGTCAGTCAGCCAGCCAGTCAGTCACTTCTTCTATATGGGTCAGAAACTTGATGCTCCTGTGACAGAAAGCATTTCCAACAGGCCACTACAGGCGTTTATCAACAGCTGCCTGCTCACTTCACTAGTTCCTTAATGATGTTCAGATGGCTGGTCAGAGAGAATAAGCAATAAGAAACTCCTCTAGAAACTAATCAATCAAGAATTACTGCTCAACAGATAAGGTGAAGAAAGTGGGGATGCATGAAACATCGCCTCCAGACAGTCCCTCAAGTGGAAGGTGGATAGGAAATGACAAGTTTGGTGTGTGTCCGAGGGTGACATGAAGATGATCATGTGAAGAGAAAAAGGAGGAGGAGGAGGTGAGACGCCAAGGGCTAGTCAAATTGGTAGACAGTAATTTGCGTCAATGTTTACATCCCCAATATTTGTCATGTGAAAATAAGAACAAAGACTGACTCAACAATCAATCACAGCAGACTTTGCGTAGGCGGATACAGTTAGCATATAGATGAACTAACATTCAAGAAACAGCCACAAAGAGATGAAAGATTAACTTTCAGCGAGAAACAACCAATCAGAAGACTGTTTTTCTGCTAACAATAATCTATAATAATAATAATAATGTACATGAAAATCTATAAATATGTGTTGATTTCCTAAATAAATAAACGATCTGTTGCCTGACCCCTGTCTTCTGTTGTTACAACGAGACCAGATTGAAGACGACCGCAGAAAATAGGATGCGGTGGAGATACGCTACTGAAGCCTCATACTTCATTGAATTCCAAGTCAATGTTTGAAAGATCAACAAGTCTCAGCACACCACCTGAATGGTGTAGACACACACACACACACAGTGTTGGATATTTCCAAACGAGATCGAAATAGTCAACTGGTTTTGAATGATTCTGTATCTAACTGATGTAGTAAATTTGAGACAAAATCCACACATTGAAACTCCTTCTTTCTAAAATGTTATTCCTATTGGCAAAAATCAATTTGTTTCTTCTTCTTTTGTCGTTGTTGTTGTTTTTGTTGTTGCAAGTGATTAACAAGACATATATATATATACATATGTATATGCTAAAACCATGTAAATCTGTATGTTTTATTTTGATACACGCACTAAAATATTCCAAATAATGGACAAAAAATAAAAGAATATTTTTTTCGAAAAAAATGTGAAACATAAAAAAGCAGAAAGAGGCATGAAAATGATTTTAGATTGTTTTTTTTTGTTCTCTAAAGTTTCAGATGTAAATCTTTAGATATGCAAGAGAGGCGATAAACTAACTAACATCACAACAACTACCATTAGCAGCAGCGTAGCAAACAGTATATGGATATAAGCATGCGGAACAACACATACACACGTGGATATGATTACGCTGGGGGAGCTTCTCAACCTCTGAGATTAACTAAATGTTGCTTGGTTACAGGATTTCATCATGATGAGCTCATATCAGACAGAGTACCATTGGAAAACCTCCTGGGAGTACCACCAGACAGTTAGCCGTTTCGTCAGCCTAGTGTGGGACTCTTCATCTGTACGCAACCACCCCACGCTGCAAGGCTTCGAATCCAGGACCTTCTGGTTACAAGGCGAGCGATCTCGTAGACCACTTAGCCACTGAGACCCGATCCAACGCTGAAGAGTCCCAAACTGGGCTGAAGAAACATCTGTCCAGTACTCCTAGTTTTTGCCAGTGGTTCTCTAACCGATGTCAGCTCATGATGAAATCTTGTAGCCAATCAATCAAATCTCTACAAACCAATCCTTGAAAATAAACGTTGCTTGTCATCGAAGGAAGAGTTACTGAGTATTCTTCCTTACGGACATCAAGCAGAACACACAAGAAGAAGCAGGTCAGTTCGACTTGAACTCAGTTATGCGGAATAGATGTGTTTATATGCTTGGTTGTTGATGCCAACCCCTTCCCAACCCCACTGCCATCCAGGTTGAAATAGGTGGAACGCGAAAGTCAACCCCTCCCATATGATCTGTTACCTGAGAAGGAACTTTTAAGGCAAACTGGCCACTTTTAAGAGCTTCACACAATCAATAAAACTGGTAGGCAGGTAGGTAGGTAGTTAGTTAGATAGGTGGGAAAGGTGTATTTCCACTATTACAAGGACAACTGGTTTGTTGGAGTATTCGAAAAGCAGAATGAGGTGATCGTGTAGTCAGTGGCACAGTGGTTAGGACTCTCGCCGACCATGCACATGGTCCGGGGTTCGAGCCCACGCCGGCGCACACCTGATACCTATGGTCGGCCTGCAAAATTTGGGCTACCGATATCCATGCTGAAAATTCCATACTTGTACCAAAAATACAGTGTGGAATCAAGCTGTAAATAAAAAATAAAAAAAATAAAAAAATAAAATAAATAATGTTCTCTATAAGACACATGAATCAGGTTTCTGCAAGTCAGGTATTGTTGAACTGAATTCAAGACACACATACACACACTATTCTGTTTATGACATAAGTGATCTTATTATTAATACCATTAAGTGGTTACATTTTTTAAAATTAAGGTGAATTACACCACATGATATCGATATGCCAAAAGACCAATCTTTTATTTCTTTGCAAACAGACAAGAACTTAGTAAGATAAACAGAAGATACAGACTTGATGATGATGGGTCGTTTGAATTCAGTGACGGCAGATTTTTTATAATTATTATTGATTTTTATTCTTTTTCCTTCAAGCTAGATCTTTGAGGATTATTCACTAGCAGTGGTGTTTTTTTCTCTCACAGGATGAGGTCGCTAGCCTCATACCCTAGACCTTCCATCTTTGCGGAGTCTACTACACCATCTAATCGAAGTAAAAGAAGTTCGTCTGTCGGAGATTTTAAACCCAGATCATTCTCTTGAGTCGCCAGTCGTCTAATACTGAACCACTGACGCAGAAATGGAAATTTATTTATGGATTATATGTATAGAAACGTAGCTTCATACTCTGAAGTGTATGCGGTGCCCCACACACATATACACCCACCAAACGTGCGAAATGGCCCTCTGGTTGTCGGTTAGACCACTTCGAACTGTCTGCTAGTAAGCAGTATAGATGAATGACGTGAACTGATCATAACTGTAAATCAATAGTTTATTGATTTATTTAATTAAACACATAAAAACTTGGTAGAGTGTGGCACGGAGATGTGAGAAAAAATAGGATATAGAATGATTAAAGGATTTTATCTGGGAGGAAAACAGTCATATTTAACAAGTTCAAACAGCGCTCGTCAATTAGCGTTGGAAACGGAAGAAAGAAGGAAATTGAATCACGAGGTTTCCAGCCACCTATTTGAGCTGTCTCCCCAACCCCAACAAGGGAGTTGTGACTCATCGACACAAATTTCCTACATTCCACGATGCCACGTCATGGCCTGACTCCCTCTCTGCTTTTTTCCATCCCATCCCAGGGCTAGCGAACAGAGGCCCTTACTGAAGCCTCTAGGATGATATTCGTAGCACACATCCAAACCATCGGAGCCGGTGTTCCCAGATGACGACGTTCAACGAATGGCAATCTCCACTGCGTCTAAACACACTCCGCCGAACCTTAGGGTTACTCACGTGATGATGCCATCGAAAGCAAGCCACCTCAATTTTAAATTGAATGAATGAAGTTCAGAATAGCATATCACTTATGTCTGTAGAAGAGGAAGATAACTGTTTATCTTTCCTAGACATATTGCCAAGTCGACGACGGCTTGATGAGTCAATAAAACGATCTATTTATAGAAAACCTACCTGGACAAGACAGTATCTTAATTACCACACAGTTTCTGCCCTGTTTGGTACAAAAGAGCCTTAGTAAGGTGCCTCTTCAGTAAAATTCAATGAATATCCACTGAGGACATACTTGACGAAGAAGAAAGAAAGTTAACACAAACTCTGGTTGATAACAATTTTCTAAACAAGTTCATCAAGAGATATAAGGTAGTCAGAACACCAAGATCCACTCTCCAACTCTACGCTAACAAAGACGTGTACATCTAGCTACCCTACATAGGGCATCATAGCAGCTTGATAACTAGACTAAGATTGAAAGCTGCTGTTAAAAAGACTTTTTATGCAGCAGCCAATATCATAACAATTGAGAACGTGAAGCCAATATATCCATCTAAGCTCTTTGAACATGCAAAAAAAGATGTCACATCCCACTGTATTTACCAATTCGAATGTACGTATGGACACACATACAAACATAGAAGGGAGGACTCATCGATATCTGCAAGTAAGAGCTGGCTTCAGAGCATATTCCCAAATGGCTCCAGAAGCAGATAGAATCTTCAGAACCCATTAATGTTGAGAACAGGAGACCTAGCTCCTCTATTTCAAAACATATTATAGAGACAAGACGTATAAAATTGACGTTAACACATCTTTTAAACCTACCTATAAAACGTGTTTGGGAGAGGGAGTATCCTAAAGTTTGTGGAAGCTCTAGCAGGCAATCAGAAAGTTTAAGCCACCTTTATGCCTTCAAAGATAATAATAATAATCTGGAAACCACATCAAACACATGAGAAATTACCACGCTATTTGTCTGTATGAAGTTCATTTCAAGACTGTTTATTAAGTACGTGACTTTGAATCGGTAGTTGTATCATACACACTCATACATCCTAGATTTTAAACAAAATTGGCGAAACAAATGTTTTGGCGGGAACGGGTCGGGAGGTATAAAACAACAGAGAAGATACTGGAGGTTTACTTACCTCATGAAGTTTTTGATTTTCATCCATTAAAGCAGCTATATGCGTAGCATAACATGTTTGCATTGATATAAATTGTTCAAATAATCTTTGACGAGCTGTATCTACACCGCATCTTGATTCAATAGCAATTGTATACTCATTAATAAGTCGTACTAAATCTGCCCATATTGCTTCTAAGGCTAAAACTGCAGCTGGTAAACTATTCTTCATTGGATTTGTAACTAATACTGGAGTAGTATTCATTGGATTATAACAATTATTCTGTCCATCTGATGTTTGAGATACAGATCGTCTAGCATTAGGCAGCTTCATAGAATCTTCATCAGAATTTCGTAAATTAACTATAGAAAAAAAGAAATATGAGTAACAGTTAAAACAGTTAATATTATTATTATTATCAGAGATGTTTTTTATTCCTTAACGTTCCCACTGGGAAAAAAGGCCTCAAGCTGGAGGCTTGAAGTTTGTGTAACAGTGGTGATTAATTTTTCTTACAGGATAGGGCTGCTAGCCAGCCCCACGCCAAACCTTCCCTCCTCACCAGTCTTACTAACGGCCTAGTGAGGTAAATGAGGAGCGCGTCTGTGACTGGGGATCGAACCCCAGACCACCTAAATAATAGCTGGCGATCATTTCTACCGCTGTGCCACCGACTCACATCAGCTTGATGGTAAGTTATCATATTTGACAGTTTTAGACAATATCTTAAGGTTAGCATAATGTTTTCTGGTTGATGATCCTAACTAGTGGAATCTAAAAAAGCGGTGTTTCGTCCTATTTTGGGTCTCATCAACTCGATACACTTGCATCTCCAGTGAGACTTGAACCCAGTATCTATCATTTCAAAAGGCAAAGAGTGATTCATCACACCACTGGGATGCAGATACACCAGTCTGACAAGTCCTAAACAGGACGAAACGTCACCTCGCTCTGTTTTCTGCTGTCCTCTTCAGCTGGCTGACTGCACGATTGCCCATAATCTCTGATCTCCTCCTCCTCCTCCTCCTCGCCACACAATATCCTCCATATCACCCTCACAGTGACAACTCACTCCTCATTACCCATCCGCAGTCCACTTGAGGTACTGTCTGGTGCACGATAACAGTTGACGATCTCCTCAATGTGTGCCCAATCCGTCTCAATTTTCTCCGACACTTTTATTGAGAGATCGGCTCTTAGTTGGTGTGTTTGCAGCCAGTGTTTATTGTTGCTAATTCTTTCTGGCCGGCCGGCCGGCCATTTCATATTCATTAGGAAACCAGCGAAGCGGGCAGCTGTTCATAAAAGTCTGTAGCTTGTTGGAAATCCTTCTCATGACTCACCCGTCAAGTTTTCGACCCGTATAGAGGAACTGACTGACCAACGTGACACGTGTTAAAAATCCCTGTCGTCTTTGCTGGGTGAGTACAGAAGATTTCCGAAGCTTCCCGATTCTAGCTGACTTTGACAACTTCAACCTTTCCGACTGCCTGTGGTTGAAACGATGCTTTCTGTATCAAAATCTCTCCCGTTAATGGTGACTGGTACTGGTTGTTGTCATTGTTGCTGTTGGCTTGTTTGTTATCTTCATCATCTCCGTCTTCTCTATGTTCACCTGGGGTCCTGTCTTCGCTGTCTGTATATTCAGCCAGTTTGTTGTTTTTCGCCTGCCTGCCTGCCTGCCTGCCTGTAAGTCTTCGAGTTTGTATGACACTGAACAAAAATAATCCAGGCGCGAAATCTAGATCTTCTAGAGTTTTTTTTTACAGGTCAGTGCAGCGTATTCATGTCAGTCTGGTGCATAGTCCAGTCCACCACAATTAAGAATATCATAGTGGGTGATAATGGGCAACCAGCCTTGTCTTACTCCCGTAATCACTTTGATCACCTCGCTAAGTTTTTCGTTGTGGATCACTTGGCACGTGCCACCATCATATAGCCAGCTGTTGAATGAGATTAATAAAGATTTGGGGTACTTCACACAGTAGTTTTGAAGTAGTTTCCAAATCACTTCTCAATCAACGCTCTCTGTCGAAGTCGATGAAGTTGAAGTAGAGAGAGATTCGACTGCCAGTCTATGCTTTGATCAATGAGCTATTCAATGGTGAACTGAATAGTAACATTAACTTTCACAAAATAAGTATGGCTGATATTTTATTAGACACTGTCATCTCCGAGTACAAACGTTTCAACGGCATCAAAAAAGACCAAACATTTCAGTTCACTGTTGTTAAAAACATTCAACTTAAAAACAAACAATAGCTGATATCCATGGAACAAGAGATGTCTGTCGTGATCCCCATTGGCTTTAGTGTTTGAAACGATAGATTCAGGACTTCAGTATCGGTGGGGACTTTATCAGACAGTCTCTAGGAATGGTAGATACCACCAGATGATAAGTCCCAGGTAGGATAGAGCGCTCAACTTTGGATTCCTCTGCTAGTCATCCTAACCGTATCATAACCATATAAACTGTGTGATTAATAGCTATTCTCTCATCAATAATAATAATAATAATAATAGTAAAAATAGTAGTCAACGAGAAATTGATGACCTATCTTCATATAGTATAAAGAAACATGTCATGAGACAGTTTACTTTTGCAGTTCACAATTTCTCCACAGATAAGCATGTTTTATTTTGGTTTTACATTCATTTACTTTCAAAACAAAGTCTGTTTTTATAGACTCTTCACAGTGTCATAGTGACATGATGCTAGTAGAATTTGAAAAGCTTGGTTACCCAACTGATTAATGTATTAATATAGAACTTACTATTATTATTATTATTATTATTATTATTATTATTATTATTATTATAAAGTTGTTTATTTAATACTTATGAAAATAGGCTGTTAACCAGATAGTAACTTAACTGTTTATCTATCAGATGAGATGGTAGTGTGTCACATTGTCTTCTAGTGTTATTCTTTCTTATGTAGGAGAAGAAGAAGAAGTAGGGGGAGCAGGCGACCAGTTGTCATAATGTATGAAATGGCATAGTGTCTAGTCATTGTTGGAGAAAATCAAAAAAAACCAACAGACTGGTAGAAGAAGCAGCAGCGAAGAGAGGACTTCAAAAGAACATAGAGAAAAAGTAGGTGATGAAAGCATTGTTTCAACTGCAGACGAATGGCACGGATGAAGATGTCAAAACCACCCGAAATGGAAAAAGTAAGACAGACCTTCATCACCTGGAAATCAGTTTGGAAATCTTCTCCACTCCTCTTTAGCGTAAACAATAAGATTCAGATGTTCAACACCGATATAGGGTCACTTCGCCTATATAAGTCAAAAAATTTACCGGGTACATCATGACAAGCATTTCTAGAAGGCGGCTGGAAACTTTTATCAACAAACTGCCTTCTCTGCATATTGAAGATCAAATAGCTAGAAAAGATTAACGACAAGAAACTCTGGCGGTGCAGCGAACTAACCAACAAATCAATAAACATTGAAAAGGAAATGGAGATGGATTGAACATACGCCGAGGAGCCCGTCAAGTGATAACGTCTCCAGGCAGGGAAACGACCGGCGAGACGTCTGAGGGTGGCATGAAGGTGATCATTTAAGGAGAAGATGAAAGCTTATGAGAAATCGTGCGGAGGGCGGCTAAAGGGGACAGCAGAGAAGAAGATAAAATGGAAACGTACTGTTGAAACACTCTGTTCCACCCGGAACCCAAAGTAAGAGCAATGATAATAAATTTGTTGGGATTCATCAGCCTGACATCCTGAAGGGGGCTGATTACTCGGAAGTCGAGTAGTTAGGCCAATGAGACACATATTTACACCTCTCTAGTTAACATAAGTCTCTTTTTTAAGAACTAGGAACAAATAGAGTTGATCCTGAAATGCTAAGTAGTACTATGATGCATAAGGTTAATCAAGCAGGCTATGATTCTCACCCCTGTAATCGAAAAACACACATGACACGAAGCAACAGCTCAGTCTGAAGTAAGTGGATTTAGTCGTAAGGTCATGGATCAATAAATTAATAGTAGGATATTTGGATTACTCAGTCATAAATTTTCAATGGTGAGATGATAATTAAACCATGATCCGAATTAAATGTATACCTTAATATGAAGATGTTGATAAAGCAGAGAGTATTCAATTGTTTGACATACGATTTTGTCCTATCAGATATAAGATGATGCTACAGGATTGGATTACATGGACTCCTAGCTTAAAGATAGAAAGTAAAATGGTGGAGCATGTTGACCAGTCCATCCATTTAGGGAGAAATCTCAGCACGGATACAAAAACCTAGTGTGGGATCTTCCAGCTTATGCCATTTCTGGTTGACTGTCGAACAAAAAGGTGTATGTACTGCTGCTCAGCACTCCGCTCTTTCCGCCTCCGTTACTACTGTGGGCTAGACATGACCACTGAAAACGGGATGATACGAAAAGCACGGATAGCTGTCTAAGATCATATGTGTCTGCGTTCGACTGCCCGTGTTACCTGGTAGTATAATAGGGTGAGCGATATTCATCGGTGGTCGAGTGCTAGTTAGGGAGGGAAGACCAGTCGAGGAGGTTATGAAGCAGCTGCATCGATTGAGGTGGTTAGGACAAGTGTTACGCATACCACCGTGACATCGATCGCCTTCCTCAACCGACGGACAATGTTAGCTGACTGACACAGGATGGATGAGGTTGGAAAAGTGTTAGCTAGTGGTGGTCAGACCAAGACATAGCTTCACCAGTCAATGAAATCCAAAACAGTTAGTTTAAGCCAGTCACGTAGGGAGGTGCAGACTTCTGAATAGTTGGAGTCCTTGGGATCCTAAGGACTAATCGTTGGAGACTATTGGCGATGTGACTCAAAATCCTCGTTCTCAGCCGCTGGCGCAGATGCATCCGTACTTTTTGATCTGTCATATTCATTAAAACCTACTATTTCTCCATGTTTACAGTTGTTTCTCCCTCACATTTAGGCTTATTATTGTTCTTTTTTTCTTTCTTTTATGTTCCTTTGCGTTGTACATGGAGTGTATCAACTCGAACTGCTACACCTCTGTGCAAAGTTCTATTTTATACCTAGCCAGTGAGTGCCTTAGTGTGTCAGCCGAAGAATATTTCCCTTTAGAAAGATAAGATGTCGACAAGTGACTCCTTGATAGTTTGGCTCATTCAAGCTGCTCCACAGCCTAATATTAACAATTCTCACTCAAAATCCACATCGATTAGAAACTATTTAAAATCGGATTCACATTGAACCAAATGTACATGATCGAGTAGAATAAGCTCGCATTAATAATAAGCATCCATTTGAAATTAATCACCAATGATACTCCTAATTGTGGTGGACTGGATTATGCGTCAGACAGTGGGAAACGAGAAAACAGGGATATGCTGGACCAACGTGAAGATTTATGTTTGATGTCACACAAAATCGAAGACTTACAGGCGAAAACCGACAAACTGGTCGAAGAAGCAGCCGGAGAAGACAGAACTCCAGGTGAACATAGACAGGAGGGCGGTTATGAAAATAACCAACCAAAAACAACAACAACAGCAGCAACATCCATCGCCAGTCACCATCAACAGGAGGGATTTGAAAGAGGTTACTTCATACACTTATCTAGGAAGGGAGCATTGTCTCAACTATAGGCAGTCAGAACGGACGAAAATGTCAAATCGAGAGTCGGGAAGGCGAGAAACACATTCATCAGCCTGAAACCAATCTGGAAATCTTCGTCACTCAGCATCAACAACAAAATTCAGTCGGATTTTCAATACAAACAACGTCAAGTCAGTTCTTTTATACGGATCAGAAACTTGGATGGCGGGTCACAAAGAATATTTCCAAAAGCCTTTTGCAGACCTTTATCAACTAACAACTGTCTTCTCGGACCTATACTGAAGATCATTCAGATGGCCGGGCCGGAAAGAATCACCAACAAGAAACTATGTCAACAAACAAACAAAACAAGAACCAATCGCCAACCAACACATATGCAGGTGGGAGAAAGTGGAGATGGATGGATTGGATACTCGCTGAGGAGGCCGTCACTGGGTGACGTCGAGCACGCGTCAGGCCATTGCTCGAGTGGAATCAGGCCGAAAGGGAAGTAGCGATTGGGACGTCAGTGCAAGGGTAACATGGAGGAGATCGTGTGAGGAGGATGAGTTGAAACAGTATGGACTAACATGGATGATGCAGGTGAAAAGTACAGCACAGCAGAAGACAGAAGTGGCAAGTGGAGATGTGCAGTTGAAGCCCTATGTTCCACTAGGAACCCAAATGAACAATAATAATAATAATAATTTGAAATGAATTAATACACTTACCGAAATGTCTAGTCCATAATCCTGGACCTGTTCGACTAGCTGCACCTTGTGCAGCACGTGCAGCTGCCATTGCTTTAGACCTTTGTTTCATTCCACTACGATCCAACTGACAAGTATTTAACTTTTTCCGACATTTTTGAAAAGTTGATGTTGTACTGCACAATTTCCGTTTATTATGCTTATCATCATTTAAACACTGAAGATTATTCATACTATTCAATTGTCTAGAAGCAGTACTAGTGGTAGTAGTAGCAAGGAACACTCCAGGACATGAAGATGTCCTTCTTCGACGTTGATGACACTTATTCATTATTATTCGACTAAGTGAACGTGTCTTACGCAATCGATGTTTACAGGGAGTAGGAGATAAGTGAGAGAAATTTTTCTTAACACACTTTATATCATACAAATGATTAGAATTAGAAGTTTCATGAATTGAATTATTTTGATTATTAGAATCAGGTGATATTGATTTATTTTGATCCCCTGTGATCCAACGATGCTGATGTTGTAATCTTGATGAATTGATATTTCGATTCGATTTATCACAACTACACCGACTACTAGTTGTACTATCTGTAGAAGAACTTCGTGTTCGACTGCTTCTTGAACCTGAACTATACTCTTCACTAGATGAACGTGATCTAGTCGAATTTCGAGTAGAATCATTATAGTCATTTTGTTTTTTATAGCCTGTTGGTGAATGCCGTCTATGCCGACGTTTACGACTTGATGATGGTCTAATTAACTTTTTATAATCAGTTGTATTATTAAAGGGTTTTAAACAGACATTAGGAATAAAATCACGATCATAATGATGTGCAGCATCTTGAGTGACAACTCGATGAGAATGCAATAACAATGGAGGTCCTGTTTGAAACTTTTCAGGAAGTAATTTTATTTCACTGAAAGATAAAAAAAAACAACAAAAAAAGAGAGAAACAATATAGTATGCTTTAATTGTACACGTGAACAAGAAGAAAATAATCTGCAAGGGGTTATGAAATTTTGACTGACAAATTGTACTGAGAGAGGAAAAAAGAAAAAGCTCGAGGCTTCAAGTTTCTGTAGCAGTGGTGATTCATTTTCCCTTACAGGATGGGGTTACTTACTAGCCAGCCTCATACCCAACCTTCCCTCTTTACCAGTCTTACTACTGGCTTAGCAAGGTTAAGAAGGAGGAGTGCGTCTGTGGTGGGGGATCGAATCCTGATGCACATGCATCGTCGGCAGACACTTTACCGTTGTTCCACCGACACACCATAAGTATATGTGCGTACAGTATAACACAGAACACTGTCTGTGTCTGCCTGTCTGTTTTCGACACAGAACTTTGCACCGATGTGCAGCAATTCAAGTCGTCACACTCCACTCCATGTAGCACACAAAGCGAGGGAAGAAAGTAAACAGGAAATGCAAAATAGAGACAGTAAATAGAGGTGTGAGACAAAAGGAATAGTAATAGTAACGAAGCACAATATAGTTAGTTTCTTTGGATAGCATAAGTCACAAGGAGTGGATGCATCTGCGCCAGCCATCATTGAGAAAGATCACATTGAGCCATATCACCGATTGTTTTCAGCCTTCATTGGGTTTTACCGTCCCGTGGCTGGCTTAAACTAACTGTTGTGGATTTCAATGACTGGTGAAGCCATGTTTTGGTTTGACCACCGCTAGCTCTTTTCCAGCCTGACCTTATGTTGGCAGCTAACATTGCCCATTGTTGAGGAAGGCGACGACTAGGCGTACGTAACACATGTCCTAACCATCTCAGTCTATGTAGCTTCACAGCCTCATCGACTGATTTCCCCTGTTTACCTAGAACTCGACCAATGCCTAACCTCAATATTGCTCACCTTATTATACCACTTCACACGGGAGATAAAGCCCAGCCACCTATGATCAAAGACAGCTAATCTTTTCATGTCTTCCACTCTCAATGGCCACGTCTCGCTCACAGCCATAAAGGAGGACTGAACGAACTACTGAGCAGTAAACCTGCCCTTTGGTCGATAGTCGGATCTCACGTCTGTTATGCCCTCTCTATCCATACTTCGATTTCGTCAGGGGCCAACTGATTGCGGCTGATATAGAACAACGTAAGGATATACACTAAAAACCATTCATTCATAAAACGAGGTATTAGCAGTAACGATATCAGAAAATGTTATCATACAACTATCTAAGCTTTATAACCCTAGGGGAAAAAAGCACATGACGTTTTCGTTTTGGTAGAGAAAACTAAATTGGAAACAATGATAACGTCAGTATAAGATTCAGAGTTAGAATATTATAGAAATTGTAGAATGGTGAGTAGTATTCAAGCACGATAGCTAATCTATCCGAAAAAACTGGAAATACAATGTCCAATTTTTAGTTCAGTTGTATGAAAATAAATGTATATATTTCAATAGCTCTGAAACACACCTTATACAGCTAGATATATGTTCAAGACATTAGAATTAATTCTGTTGGTAACACCCTTTTTTACAGGATTTCATCATGAGCTTACATTGGTTAGAGAACCATTGGAAAACCAACTGGGATTACTGGACAACTGTTCCGTCTTGGTTTGTGACCCTTCAGCAGCAGTACGCACCCATCAGGGTTTCAACCTTCTGGTTACAAGGCTAGCGAGCTGGTAGACCATTAATTCACTAGGACCCGACTGATCCACTGGTAAGCCCACGAAAGCTAACTTCTGCCAACCAACCAAACTCAATCCCTACAAAATCAATACTTGAAAATTTCGTAACTTCACATCAGGATTCCAGGTGGCAGTTACCGGTGAGCAGTAGATTAAGTTTCAAGCGTTGAATGAGACTTCTTGGACTTTTTATTGCGTCGGTGGTACAGTGGTTAGGACTCTCGCCGACCATGCATATGATCCGAGGTTCGAACACCTGCCGACGCACACTTGATATCTATAGTCGGCCTGCAAAATTTGGGCTACCGATATCCATGCTGAAAATTCTATACTTGTACCAAAATTACTGTGTGGAATCAAGCTTTTAATCAAAAAAATGTCATGACCAGTTGGGTCAATCAGTTCATGGGTTGTTTTTCCAACTTACCTGTAACTCATGCAGTAGTTTGCTGACTACTGCTCTACAGCTTTGAGATATAATTGTGTGTGAGAGAGAAAGAGAGGCTAAAAGCACTGTAGACAGAATAATACTGAAGTTGGACGTAGAACTGTCAGGGAAAACAACTTATCAACTGATGAGGTTGAAGATTTTCATCAACCAAGGAGAGTAGGACACTCACACATGCTGTATATATGAAATAACCACCTTCCACAACAGTATCCTGCCTAATTTGACGTCACTTTATAAAGTCGTAGACTGATAAGGAGCATACGCTGCCTCCATGCTATCGGAAACCAATGAGACTAGACGTTTTCACACTATCTATAGTTTGGTTTGTAAGGATTAGTTATGTTTTACGGGTTGATCACGGATTGATATCAGTTAGAGAACCATTGAAAACCAGGGAGTACTGGACAGCTGCTGTTTCATCCTAGTTTGGGAATCATCGGCAGTACGCACCCACTGGAATTCGAACCCGGGACCTTCCGGTTACAAGGCAAGCTCGTATACCATTCAGCCACTGGGACCCGATTCAATGGCTCGTGAATTCTAACTTCTACCAATTCGTGATTTAGCGCGACCCCAACCATTGTCGTTGGTGGGACATCCATCCACACACGTGACATCTAATTGGACCTCACTGGTCACGACTTCTCACTAGAACTCAGGAAACTCCAACCTGTAGCAAGTCACTAGAGAGCATCAGATCCTTACAAACCAAACTATAGAAGGTTGATCTGATGCTCGCTAGTGACTTGCTACAGGTTGGAGTTTCCTGAGTTCTAGTGAGAAGTCGTGACCAGTGAGGTCCAATTAGATGTCACGTGTGTGGATGGATGTCCCACCAACGACAATGGTTGAGGTCGCGCTAAATCACGAATTAGTAGAAGTTAGAATTCACGAGCCATTGAATCGGGTCCCAGTGGCTGAATGGTATACGAGCTTGCCTTGTAACCGGAAGGTCCCGGGTTCGAATTCCAGTGGGTGCGTACTGCCGATGATTCCCAAACTAGGATGAAACAGCAGCTGTCCAGTACTCCCTGGTTTTCAATGGTTTTCACACTTTATCATCTCGAAACAACTTTCCGCATTGCTTTGCTTCCTTTCATTGTTTTCATAAGCTTATTATTATTAAGCTTTTCAAACCTCACACAAAAATCCACAATGAACCACCATAAGTGAGTCTCATTCACTTGTAGAATTCGAACTGACAAATTAGCATAAAAGTTGTGGAATTTAGTTAAATAGTATTTTGAAGTGTTGATTGACTTCAATTCAGATTGTAAATTGGCTGCCCAGGCTCAGGTCGATGAAGCAGCAGGACTCGAATCTGCAATCTACTGACTGTAAAACGAGTATGTAAGCTAATCAGACATTTTATTTATTTATTTTTGATTACAGCTTGATTCCACACTGTATTTTTGGTACAAGTATAGAATTTTCAGCATGGATATCGGTAGCCCAAATTTTGCAGGCCGGCCATAGATATCAGGTGTGCGTCGGCAGGGGATCGAACCTCTGAATAATTAATTCCACGGAAACACAGTTCCGTGGCACTTTTGAAATATTTAGTTATTTAAGATAATAATAATCATAATCATTAATAGTCACTGTGTGTCCTTTAGACCATGTCACACTTTCACTAACGATATCAGAGTGTTATCCCGCCAATCCTAACTAGC
>CALYDD020000085.1:0-54116 GCA_944472135.2 Trichobilharzia regenti | reverse complement strand
CATCATTATCTTCACATTTCAAATATCCTTTTATGAAGTTACTTAGGATAATTATTTGACTCAAGAGTGGATTGAACCAATTTTATTTCCTTGCTAATCTCTTCCTCCTGAGTAACTAGACGTTTGGCTCTGTTAATTAGATTCTTGGTCACAGTTACTTTGGTGGTAAAGGGGTGTGCTGAATAGTAGTTTAGATATCTGTCCAGATTTGTACATAATAAGTAACTAATTCGATTACTAAATAAATAAATGACTCAGTCAATTACTTACTTGTTAGCTTGCACAGCTCAAGACCTAGTTACTAAATAACTAACTATATTACTTAATTACTTGATGAATTACGTGTTTACCTCCTCCCCTAACACTCACATTAGTTAATAATTGAACAACAAACTTGTTAACTAACTGAATGTATATTTAAAGCGATAACTAAGTGAAGACTTGACTCATCGACTCCCTGTCTAACTGAATAACCGACTACTTAGTGTACTTATATCCTCTGAATTGCATGGTTTAGTTGAGAAGCTTCCGTCGTCTTTCTGTGCAACTTCTTCAGTGCATACTTGAATTTGGAGTGAGATTTTCGAATTACCCACGAGTTTACTAGTCATCCCAACTGGTCACCTTGAAATTCAGTGATTGTTCTTGTGTATTTTCTCTACCTCTACTCCACTTTTATTTGTTTTCATTGGTTTACTGACCTGAAGTTTAACCTTCTTTTATGCGATTTCCTACTTATGGATTAGTGAGTAATACCTGCGAGTGTGTGTATGTGTTTGTTGACTGCTGATTCACCTGAATATGAGGCTTCCTAAAGTTCTCTAGCGATTTTTGTTAGTTCCTATGTAGGAATCGAAAAGGTGTTCACAGTTGTCTTTCAGCAGTGATATCAGGGAGTGGATATCGTGTCTCGTGACAGCAATGTTATCTTCATGGATGTGAAGATGAAGAGGGTGTCCACCTTCATCACAGTTGTTGCAATTCATCTTCTAAATTATATTGGTTTCATTTAGTTGTTGAGGAGAAAATGAATACCAACCAAAACAAGTTGAATAGCGAGTGAGACAATGCAAAAGAACAACCAATGACGTTCAAGATTGCCAGGTGGGATGACCAATAAACCCTATTGGGAATTCTGAAAGCTCATTTGGAATTGCAGTATGCGCTAACGATGGTGTAATTAAAGGCAACGGAAATTTCTCAACTAAACCATACAGCTCCATTGACACCACTTTACCAAATTCATCGATCTGGTCTACAAATATTCTCCATCATACCTGAAATACTCACAAACTAATCAATCTAGATACATAATTAATATGTAATGTAAAACAGTTAATGTGGTGATAGACAATTTCTATCTCTGTATTGTTTAAATACTTACTGTTGATTGTTAATATGTTTCTTATATGAATTGCATTAGAATTCCGCTAAATACAAATTCCTGAATTCCGCCCCCTCTGTGTTTTGTTTGGATTCATGTAATTTGGTCATCTCGAAATACTAATACTACGATTACAATAAATTACTATAAATTTGCGTAGCGATGGAACTAAATAACCTGGGAAAATTTCCTCTGAATGGTTCTCCGCGTGAGTTTGCTGATTATTTTGAATGCTTCGATGCGTGGTGCATGTCAAAGAATGTTCGGGATGACAAAATACCAGCACATTTCATTACTGCTGTTGGGCTAGATGCATATAGCCTAGTGAAGACTCTGTCATTTCCAGATAAACCAACTTCTCTGCCATATTATAAACTCCGTGAACTTCTTATAAATCACTTTCATGTAACTACCTTTGAGACCAGAGAGAGGGCTCAGTTCAACAAACTGGTACGTTCTCCCAACCAGAAGATTCGAGATTTCATTCTTCAACTTCAAATTCAAGCTTCAAAGTGTAACTTTGGAGATCAGCTGCATACACAACTACGTGATCGTCTAATTGCTGGAATCAATATTCCTAAATTAGAGAAAGAGTTAATTCAGATTCCTTCTTGTACCTTTCAAAATGCTAAGGATTTATGTATTACATATGAAGATGTCAATAATGAATACTCTGCTCCCACTACGTCAGTATCTAATGTTATGCTTTCTAAAGTCGAAAATACAAGTGTTCATGGAAAGCAATCCAAATTGTCGTCCATAGGTAATGGAATGCAGCGAGAGATCAAAAACATTAAACCGTGTTTATCCTGTGGAAAGTTACATCTACGAAGCACTTGCCGTTTTCGGGGTGCTAAGTGTCACAAATGTGGTAAAGTTGGACACATCAAGACTGTTTGCAGAAGTTCGAATACTTATGTTACTCAGAATCCTGATAATTCTCCCAATCTATCTAGTAAAATGTAGTCAATGTGTCTTTCAACTTTTCAAAATACTCAATCTCATCCAATGAAAACCCCCACTACAAGTTCAGCAACTCAAGCGTCAACTGTTTCCAAAAATGAGGTAGCCGAGTTACAATGCGAACTGTCGAAAACACGAGAAGAACTGAATGAGATGAGAGAGCAACTGATTAAAATTGAGGAATTACTGCATATGCATAGACTGCGTCTGTTGAATGCAGAGCATACAAGTACCCGTGAAAGTCCTGCAAAACTTTTAATAATAATAATAATAATTTTTCTATTTCTGTAACAGAAACCAGCCATTTTTACAGGCATGAACATATGTACATTTATGAAAACTTATAGAATATATAATATGATTTGTTAATTTAGAAATAAGTTGAATACTGGTAAATGTGAGAGAAACATTTAAAATGAAGTGTACAAATAAGGAAATAGATATAGCGTCAAATCTAAACTGTGATTGAAAAAAAATACATGTCAATTTCACGCGGGAACCATAAATGGTTGCGTTAGTTGAGGAAGGTAAGTGGCATTTCTGTACAGGTGCTGACGTATTACATAAGAGATGCAGAATAAACAATAATTATCAGTAAATCATTCAGAAAGAGTTTTAAAGTCTATTAAACTTCAAATTTACCAGTAAGTACATCATATTTGTGACATTTCCAGTTGTTTATGAGACCCACTTTGAACTTGTCAGCAGATTTTGTAATAGCGATGATCCCGTTATTCACCAGATGAGCTAGCAATATCACGAATAAGTAGAGAAAGCAGTATGTTTGAATTCCCAAAAAGCATCTGATGTCCACGACTTCCAATGCACATTATTACAAGGGGAATGACTACAGACCTTCTGTTGGAATCATACTACAAAAAATGGGAAATCGAGTGGTGAAAATATTATAATAATTGGACATCAAAGATCACTCAGTTCATAACAGACACCTGGACAAAGTGACAATAAATGAAGTAGGTCATTCCAATTATAATATTATTGATTCCGTTACTAATCCTGATTTTGTAGATAATTCAGAAATAAGTCCAGATAGTACTGATGAAAATGATATCACAGAATCAGTTAGAAGATCGCAGCTACTTGCGAGCAAACCGAGACATCGTTATAAATACGCAAGGAGATATTCGACGTGTGGCGGATGTGGTGATTGACAATTTCTATCTCTGTATTGTTTAAATACTTACTGTTGATTGTTAATATGTTTCTTATATGAATTGCATTAGAATTCCGCTAAATACAAATTCCTGAATTCCGCCCCTCTGTGTTTTGTTTGGATTCATGTAATTTGGTCATCTCGAAATACTAATACTACGATTACAATAAATTACTATAAATTTGCGTAGCGATGGAACTAAATAACCTGGGAAAATTTCCTCTGAATGGTTCTCCGCGTGAGTTTGCTGATTATTTTGAATGCTTCGATGCGTGGTGCATGTCAAAGAATGTTCGGGATGACAAAATACCAGCACATTTCATTACTGCTGTTGGGCTAGATGCATATAGCCTAGTGAAGACTCTGTCATTTCCAGATAAACCAACTTCTCTGCCATATTATAAACTCCGTGAACTTCTTATAAATCACTTTCATGTAACTACCTTTGAGACCAGAGAGAGGGCTCAGTTCAACAAACTGGTACGTTCTCCCAACCAGAAGATTCGAGATTTCATTCTTCAACTTCAAATTCAAGCTTCAAAGTGTAACTTTGGAGATCAGCTGCATACACAACTACGTGATCGTCTAATTGCTGGAATCAATATTCCTAAATTAGAGAAAGAGTTAATTCAGATTCCTTCTTGTACCTTTCAAAATGCTAAGGATTTATGTATTACATATGAAGATGTCAATAATGAATACTCTGCTCCCACTACGTCAGTATCTAATGTTATGCTTTCTAAAGTCGAAAATACAAGTGTTCATGGAAAGCAATCCAAATTGTCGTCCATAGGTAATGGAATGCAGCGAGAGATCAAAAACATTAAACCGTGTTTATCCTGTGGAAAGTTACATCTACGAAGCACTTGCCGTTTTCGGGGTGCTAAGTGTCACAAATGTGGTAAAGTTGGACACATCAAGACTGTTTGCAGAAGTTCGAATACTTATGTTACTCAGAATCCTGATAATTCTCCCAATCTATCTAGTAAAATGTAGTCAATGTGTCTTTCAACTTTTCAAAATACTCAATCTCATCCAATGAAAACCCCCACTACAAGTTCAGCAACTCAAGCGTCAACTGTTTCCAAAAATGAGGTAGCCGAGTTACAATGCGAACTGTCGAAAACACGAGAAGAACTGAATGAGATGAGAGAGCAACTGATTAAAATTGAGGAATTACTGCATATGCATAGACTGCGTCTGTTGAATGCAGAGCATACAAGTACCCGTGAAAGTCCTGCAAAACTTTTAATAATAATAATAATAATTTTTCTATTTCTGTAACAGAAACCAGCCATTTTTACAGGCATGAACATATGTACATTTATGAAAACTTATAGAATATATAATATGATTTGTTAATTTAGAAATAAGTTGAATACTGGTAAATGTGAGAGAAACATTTAAAATGAAGTGTACAAATAAGGAAATAGATATAGCGTCAAATCTAAACTGTGATTGAAAAAAAATACATGTCAATTTCACGCGGGAACCATAAATGGTTGCGTTAGTTGAGGAAGGTAAGTGGCATTTCTGTACAGGTGCTGACGTATTACATAAGAGATGCAGAATAAACAATAATTATCAGTAAATCATTCAGAAAGAGTTTTAAAGTCTATTAAACTTCAAATTTACCAGTAAGTACATCATATTTGTGACATTTCCAGTTGTTTATGAGACCCACTTTGAACTTGTCAGCAGATTTTGTAATAGCGATGATCCCGTTATTCACCAGATGAGCTAGCAATATCACGAATAAGTAGAGAAAGCAGTATGTTTGAATTCCCAAAAAGCATCTGATGTCCACGACTTCCAATGTACATTATTACAAGGGGAATGACTACAGACCTTCTGTCAGCTACCGTCTCATAAACCGTTAATGCCCAGCTCTCGCTACGCTCGGGCCCACGCTGTTCCTTGAAGATTTTCGAAACGCTTAGTTATAACGGACGAAAAACCAGAACACCAATTGTTGACTTGAGTATTATGTATTGTTACACCAGCATATAAATCAAGTATCACTAAGCAAACTAAGAAAACTAAGGTCTGTAAACAAATATTACAATAATAAATCGTTATGTTACTTCTAACGATGTTTAACTCTTCTTTCTGAACAGCGACCGATGAGACGATGACTGTCGTATTGATGCCTCCGCGAAAATCGAGGAAGTTGATTTTGAGCAAACAACCAAGAATTGATCGTTCAATCTTCAACTCCATTGACACTCCCCGGCAAAAAAGGGATCCAACCCTTTTTTCCTTCACGACTAATGCACGTTGACTTGGATGCCATTGCGAGAACCTGGGTCACACGGACAGAGCTGAAATGGAAAACAAACAGAAAAGCCAACACACCACAAGCATACCCACAGCACAATCTCACACATCAATGACGACCTGCGCCTCCAGATAGAGACCTCCTCTTGACATCTTGCAACACAGTCTCCACTTGCTAGAATGACTCTTGCAGAATGCAAAGTGACCATGGCAGCACCTCATGATACTCTACGCACATCCTCTTATCTACTCACTACCAATTACCACTGAAATCGCTTGTCACTCATTCTGCCTCAGTTCTAATAGCGGTGACGCATGCGAGCCTCAGTCGTTTACACTCTTTCTCCCCGGCGTGTCGGACCGCAGCTAACAATTGTCTCCGTGTGCATTTCATTCTCAGCAATAGCCTAGCCTCCCCGGCGTATACGACCCATCTGCTGTCCTTAACATCAATCAATTCATTCACGGATGTAGAAGACTCGAAACAACTTCAGAAATAATCACGACGAAAATTTTAACAAAATTACGCAATAACAACAAGACACGAAAACAACAAGTAAACACAATGAATCCAAATAACACCAATTGCTATGACACACCACACGTATATACAAATAGTACAAACAACCTCGCCGATCATGTCTTGGTGGAATTCCTTTGAAGAATTGCAGGACTTACACCAGTACGCCTACAACCCTTCACAGGTTGACGATTGTAAGTTGTGGAATGTCCAGACACAAACAAGATTAACCAACAATTACATCAATTGGAACTCACACAACTATTTAACACAAACATATGTACAATCAACACATCAAATGTTGTGGATTCTGACACGACAAACTACCCTTGAAGAACTGTAGGACTTACAGCAGTACGCCTACATTCCTTCTCAGGTTGATGATCCAAGTGGAAGTCGTCCGGACACAAACAGAATTACCAACAGCTAGATAAAAGATGATATCAATTCAGTATATACAATATGAACATATGTACAAGATCATACACCAAGCACATTGGACTGCTCATTGATGCGCTACCCTTTGAAGAACTGTAGGACTTACAGCAGTACGCCTACAACCCTTCTCAGGTTGACGCCCTAGGTTGGAAAATCGTCGCAGAGTTCATTTGCTAACTTCCTTCTATCAGCTATATCCTCAAATCTGAACGGCAACACGCTCATGTCATTGTATCGTAGAATATAGATGACCAACAAACACACGACATATCTCATCAACCAAGTATAGAAACAGAGTAATTTACACCAAAGATAATAACATTCAAATAGTAACTTGAAACTAGAAATGCCTTTATTCGTGCAAGTCAATTTAACAATTACTCTCTCCTTTACACTTGGCTTATCCACACTAAACTGACCATTGATATTCGTCCTTTCAAACGAACTGATACTACCATAGTCATTGCAGAAGATACTTGAGTTGATGGGCATCTGTTTCATTGTGGATGAAAACACCAACGATGACTGAGTGACACAAGGTGATGAACTTAGTGGTGGATCAGAAGCTGTTCTTGTTCGGCTCTCAGATAGTTGTCCAACTGCAAGATTACCACCACTGCTGTCTTTCACTACTAGTTCGGGTTTAGCACTATCATCTGATGATAGGTGGGCTACATGCTGATCAATTACACTGACTGTCTCACAAGTATGCACACCTTCTGGAACTGCATCTGCGTTCAATTCTACTTCACGTTGTAGTTGTACAGAACCTTTATTTAACTTAGCAGTAGTAGGCATATCCCGCATCTCATAATGATCAACCAAAGACAAATCTGCACTATCATGATCATTACCACAAATATTCAATTTACCGTCAAGTTCATCATTTTCAAACTCTTTAATAACAGAAGTAGACAATTTTGGTTCCTCCTCACAAATCATTAAAGGTTTTATATCTTCACTCTGACTAGTTATACTTTGTAAACTTGTGGAGTCAGAACTCCACTCTGAAGCAGTAACTCTATTCTGTGACACTCTATTCAACAACGGCTTACCAGTTGCAACTACAGACTTCTTCACAACACCGTTATCGTCACACAATTCGGAGTCAGACCTGGAGTTTACATTTAGCTTATCACTGAACTTGCTCACTGGTTCACAGTTCACTTCTGTATGCACCTCTTGCACACGTGTAAACAAAACCGTGTTTGTCTTGCATCTTGTAACTTATCTGTTGAGGATGTACTACGAAACCTGTTACACTCACTAGGTCTATATGCATTACTAGACATCATGGAGCCTTCTCGATATCCACCTCTCTGAGGCTTATTCGTCATCAATGAGTGCGTTTTACCCTCAGACTGCTCTATTCTAGGGGTGAGATCTAACAGACTGGCGAACTTGCTCATAGATTGATTGACACTAGTATTTACCAGTTTCAGGATATCATCAAACTTTGGCTCGATACCCTCATCCTCCATACGGGAGCTTATCTTCACCCACTTCCTTTGCAGTCGAGTAGGTAGACGTCTTGCTATTACTTCTAGTATAAAACTCGAGTTGAGGTCACTCATTCGATTCATCGAAATCATTCCATTCTTGTAAATTAGCAAATTATCTAAAAACTCAGTGAGTGCCTGGGAGTCATCCTGTAATTGACCACCATTACCCTCAACAGCCTCGAATAATTTCCCTGCAATCATCGAGGGTCTTCCAAACCTTTGGCGTAATATGCTCATAGCCTCATCGTAGCCCTCTTTTGGCTTCATAAACTTACAACACTGTATAGCTCTTGCAGCATCTCCAGTGCAATATCTCATCAAATACATCAATTTCAATTCATCATTTAATAAAAAACCACTCAACATGATCTCAAACTCCTTTACAAATTGTAAATAATCAGCCGGGTTTCCATCAAAACATCGTGGTTCAAATTTAGGGAGTTTGATGTTCCTATTATCCCTGAACGGCGAAACAGTAACATCAACCATATCATGTTTAACATCAGACACATCGTTACAATTAACAGACAAGTCACCATGACTTACTTTCCTGTTTGCATCCAAGACACTCTGTCCCTTCTTTGACCCAGGCATTGTTGAACTTGACCCAATTCCAAAAAAGTTCCAGATATTGCTTGTTCAAAGAGGACTTGACCGGCACCAGGAAAACTGAACGGCGACTATCCAAACTTTCACCAACTGTTTCAATCCGCCAGATCTGTTTCTATCGTCAGAAACTGTCAGCTACCGTCTCATAAACCGTTAATGCCCAGCTCTCGCTACGCTCGGGCCCACGCTGTTCCTTGAAGATTTTCGAAACGCTTAGTTATAACGGACGAAAAACCAGAACACCAATTGTTGACTTGAGTATTATGTATTGTTACACCAGCATATAAATCAAGTATCACTAAGCAAACTAAGAAAACTAAGGTCTGTAAACAAATATTACAATAATAAATCGTTATGTTACTTCTAACGATGTTTAACTCTTCTTTCTGAACAGCGACCGATGAGACGATGACTGTCGTATTGATGCCTCCGCGAAAATCGAGGAAGTTGATTTTGAGCAAACAACCAAGAATTGATCGTTCAATCTTCAACTCCATTGACACCTTCTGTTGGAATCATACTACAAAAAATGGGAAATCGAGTGGTGAAAATATTATAATAATTGGACATCAAAGATCACTCAGTTCATAACAGACACCTGGACAAAGTGACAATAAATGAAGTAGGTCATTCCAATTATAATATTATTGATTCCGTTACTAATCCTGATTTTGTAGATAATTCAGAAATAAGTCCAGATAGTACTGATGAAAATGATATCACAGAATCAGTTAGAAGATCGCAGCTACTTGCGAGCAAACCGAGACATCGTTATAAATACGCAAGGAGATATTCGACGTGTGGCGGATGTGGTGATTGACAATTTCTATCTCTGTATTGTTTAAATACTTACTGTTGATTGTTAATATGTTTCTTATATGAATTGCATTAGAATTCCGCTAAATACAAATTCCTGAATTCCGCCCCCTCTGTGTTTTGTTTGGATTCATGTAATTTGGTCATCTCGAAATACTAATACTACGATTACAATAAATTACTATAAATTTGCGTAGCGATGGAACTAAATAACCTGGGAAAATTTCCTCTGAATGGTTCTCCGCGTGAGTTTGCTGATTATTTTGAATGCTTCGATGCGTGGTGCATGTCAAAGAATGTTCGGGATGACAAAATACCAGCACATTTCATTACTGCTGTTGGGCTAGATGCATATAGCCTAGTGAAGACTCTGTCATTTCCAGATAAACCAACTTCTCTGCCATATTATAAACTCCGTGAACTTCTTATAAATCACTTTCATGTAACTACCTTTGAGACCAGAGAGAGGGCTCAGTTCAACAAACTGGTACGTTCTCCCAACCAGAAGATTCGAGATTTCATTCTTCAACTTCAAATTCAAGCTTCAAAGTGTAACTTTGGAGATCAGCTGCATACACAACTACGTGATCGTCTAATTGCTGGAATCAATATTCCTAAATTAGAGAAAGAGTTAATTCAGATTCCTTCTTGTACCTTTCAAAATGCTAAGGATTTATGTATTACATATGAAGATGTCAATAATGAATACTCTGCTCCCACTACGTCAGTATCTAATGTTATGCTTTCTAAAGTCGAAAATACAAGTGTTCATGGAAAGCAATCCAAATTGTCGTCCATAGGTAATGGAATGCAGCGAGAGATCAAAAACATTAAACCGTGTTTATCCTGTGGAAAGTTACATCTACGAAGCACTTGCCGTTTTCGGGGTGCTAAGTGTCACAAATGTGGTAAAGTTGGACACATCAAGACTGTTTGCAGAAGTTCGAATACTTATGTTACTCAGAATCCTGATAATTCTCCCAATCTATCTAGTAAAATGTAGTCAATGTGTCTTTCAACTTTTCAAAATACTCAATCTCATCCAATGAAAACCCCCACTACAAGTTCAGCAACTCAAGCGTCAACTGTTTCCAAAAATGAGGTAGCCGAGTTACAATGCGAACTGTCGAAAACACGAGAAGAACTGAATGAGATGAGAGAGCAACTGATTAAAATTGAGGAATTACTGCATATGCATAGACTGCGTCTGTTGAATGCAGAGCATACAAGTACCCGTGAAAGTCCTGCAAAACTTTTAATAATAATAATAATAATTTTTCTATTTCTGTAACAGAAACCAGCCATTTTTACAGGCATGAACATATGTACATTTATGAAAACTTATAGAATATATAATATGATTTGTTAATTTAGAAATAAGTTGAATACTGGTAAATGTGAGAGAAACATTTAAAATGAAGTGTACAAATAAGGAAATAGATATAGCGTCAAATCTAAACTGTGATTGAAAAAAAATACATGTCAATTTCACGCGGGAACCATAAATGGTTGCGTTAGTTGAGGAAGGTAAGTGGCATTTCTGTACAGGTGCTGACGTATTACATAAGAGATGCAGAATAAACAATAATTATCAGTAAATCATTCAGAAAGAGTTTTAAAGTCTATTAAACTTCAAATTTACCAGTAAGTACATCATATTTGTGACATTTCCAGTTGTTTATGAGACCCACTTTGAACTTGTCAGCAGATTTTGTAATAGCGATGATCCCGTTATTCACCAGATGAGCTAGCAATATCACGAATAAGTAGAGAAAGCAGTATGTTTGAATTCCCAAAAAGCATCTGATGTCCACGACTTCCAATGTACATTATTACAAGGGGAATGACTACAGACCTTCTGTTGGAATCATACTACAAAAAATGGGAAATCGAGTGGTGAAAATATTATAATAATTGGACATCAAAGATCACTCAGTTCATAACAGACACCTGGACAAAGTGACAATAAATGAAGTAGGTCATTCCAATTATAATATTATTGATTCCGTTACTAATCCTGATTTTGTAGATAATTCAGAAATAAGTCCAGATAGTACTGATGAAAATGATATCACAGAATCAGTTAGAAGATCGCAGCTACTTGCGAGCAAACCGAGACATCGTTATAAATACGCAAGGAGATATTCGACGTGTGGCGGATGTGGTGATTGACAATTTCTATCTCTGTATTGTTTAAATACTTACTGTTGATTGTTAATATGTTTCTTATATGAATTGCATTAGAATTCCGCTAAATACAAATTCCTGAATTCCGCCCCCTCTGTGTTTTGTTTGGATTCATGTAATTTGGTCATCTCGAAATACTAATACTACGATTACAATAAATTACTATAAATTTGCGTAGCGATGGAACTAAATAACCTGGGAAAATTTCCTCTGAATGGTTCTCCGCGTGAGTTTGCTGATTATTTTGAATGCTTCGATGCGTGGTGCATGTCAAAGAATGTTCGGGATGACAAAATACCAGCACATTTCATTACTGCTGTTGGGCTAGATGCATATAGCCTAGTGAAGACTCTGTCATTTCCAGATAAACCAACTTCTCTGCCATATTATAAACTCCGTGAACTTCTTATAAATCACTTTCATGTAACTACCTTTGAGACCAGAGAGAGGGCTCAGTTCAACAAACTGGTACGTTCTCCCAACCAGAAGATTCGAGATTTCATTCTTCAACTTCAAATTCAAGCTTCAAAGTGTAACTTTGGAGATCAGCTGCATACACAACTACGTGATCGTCTAATTGCTGGAATCAATATTCCTAAATTAGAGAAAGAGTTAATTCAGATTCCTTCTTGTACCTTTCAAAATGCTAAGGATTTATGTATTACATATGAAGATGTCAATAATGAATACTCTGCTCCCACTACGTCAGTATCTAATGTTATGCTTTCTAAAGTCGAAAATACAAGTGTTCATGGAAAGCAATCCAAATTGTCGTCCATAGGTAATGGAATGCAGCGAGAGATCAAAAACATTAAACCGTGTTTATCCTGTGGAAAGTTACATCTACGAAGCACTTGCCGTTTTCGGGGTGCTAAGTGTCACAAATGTGGTAAAGTTGGACACATCAAGACTGTTTGCAGAAGTTCGAATACTTATGTTACTCAGAATCCTGATAATTCTCCCAATCTATCTAGTAAAATGTAGTCAATGTGTCTTTCAACTTTTCAAAATACTCAATCTCATCCAATGAAAACCCCCACTACAAGTTCAGCAACTCAAGCGTCAACTGTTTCCAAAAATGAGGTAGCCGAGTTACAATGCGAACTGTCGAAAACACGAGAAGAACTGAATGAGATGAGAGAGCAACTGATTAAAATTGAGGAATTACTGCATATGCATAGACTGCGTCTGTTGAATGCAGAGCATACAAGTACCCGTGAAAGTCCTGCAAAACTTTTAATAATAATAATAATAATTTTTCTATTTCTGTAACAGAAACCAGCCATTTTTACAGGCATGAACATATGTACATTTATGAAAACTTATAGAATATATAATATGATTTGTTAATTTAGAAATAAGTTGAATACTGGTAAATGTGAGAGAAACATTTAAAATGAAGTGTACAAATAAGGAAATAGATATAGCGTCAAATCTAAACTGTGATTGAAAAAAAATACATGTCAATTTCACGCGGGAACCATAAATGGTTGCGTTAGTTGAGGAAGGTAAGTGGCATTTCTGTACAGGTGCTGACGTATTACATAAGAGATGCAGAATAAACAATAATTATCAGTAAATCATTCAGAAAGAGTTTTAAAGTCTATTAAACTTCAAATTTACCAGTAAGTACATCATATTTGTGACATTTCCAGTTGTTTATGAGACCCACTTTGAACTTGTCAGCAGATTTTGTAATAGCGATGATCCCGTTATTCACCAGATGAGCTAGCAATATCACGAATAAGTAGAGAAAGCAGTATGTTTGAATTCCCAAAAAGCATCTGATGTCCACGACTTCCAATGTACATTATTACAAGGGGAATGACTACAGACCTTCTGTTGGAATCATACTACAAAAAATGGGAAATCGAGTGGTGAAAATATTATAATAATTGGACATCAAAGATCACTCAGTTCATAACAGACACCTGGACAAAGTGACAATAAATGAAGTAGGTCATTCCAATTATAATATTATTGATTCCGTTACTAATCCTGATTTTGTAGATAATTCAGAAATAAGTCCAGATAGTACTGATGAAAATGATATCACAGAATCAGTTAGAAGATCGCAGCTACTTGCGAGCAAACCGAGACATCGTTATAAATACGCAAGGAGATATTCGACGTGTGGCGGATGTGGTGATTGACAATTTCTATCTCTGTATTGTTTAAATACTTACTGTTGATTGTTAATATGTTTCTTATATGAATTGCATTAGAATTCCGCTAAATACAAATTCCTGAATTCCGCCCCCTCTGTGTTTTGTTTGGATTCATGTAATTTGGTCATCTCGAAATACTAATACTACGATTACAATAAATTACTATAAATTTGCGTAGCGATGGAACTAAATAACCTGGGAAAATTTCCTCTGAATGGTTCTCCGCGTGAGTTTGCTGATTATTTTGAATGCTTCGATGCGTGGTGCATGTCAAAGAATGTTCGGGATGACAAAATACCAGCACATTTCATTACTGCTGTTGGGCTAGATGCATATAGCCTAGTGAAGACTCTGTCATTTCCAGATAAACCAACTTCTCTGCCATATTATAAACTCCGTGAACTTCTTATAAATCACTTTCATGTAACTACCTTTGAGACCAGAGAGAGGGCTCAGTTCAACAAACTGGTACGTTCTCCCAACCAGAAGATTCGAGATTTCATTCTTCAACTTCAAATTCAAGCTTCAAAGTGTAACTTTGGAGATCAGCTGCATACACAACTACGTGATCGTCTAATTGCTGGAATCAATATTCCTAAATTAGAGAAAGAGTTAATTCAGATTCCTTCTTGTACCTTTCAAAATGCTAAGGATTTATGTATTACATATGAAGATGTCAATAATGAATACTCTGCTCCCACTACGTCAGTATCTAATGTTATGCTTTCTAAAGTCGAAAATACAAGTGTTCATGGAAAGCAATCCAAATTGTCGTCCATAGGTAATGGAATGCAGCGAGAGATCAAAAACATTAAACCGTGTTTATCCTGTGGAAAGTTACATCTACGAAGCACTTGCCGTTTTCGGGGTGCTAAGTGTCACAAATGTGGTAAAGTTGGACACATCAAGACTGTTTGCAGAAGTTCGAATACTTATGTTACTCAGAATCCTGATAATTCTCCCAATCTATCTAGTAAAATGTAGTCAATGTGTCTTTCAACTTTTCAAAATACTCAATCTCATCCAATGAAAACCCCCACTACAAGTTCAGCAACTCAAGCGTCAACTGTTTCCAAAAATGAGGTAGCCGAGTTACAATGCGAACTGTCGAAAACACGAGAAGAACTGAATGAGATGAGAGAGCAACTGATTAAAATTGAGGAATTACTGCATATGCATAGACTGCGTCTGTTGAATGCAGAGCATACAAGTACCCGTGAAAGTCCTGCAAAACTTTTAATAATAATAATAATAATTTTTCTATTTCTGTAACAGAAACCAGCCATTTTTACAGGCATGAACATATGTACATTTATGAAAACTTATAGAATATATAATATGATTTGTTAATTTAGAAATAAGTTGAATACTGGTAAATGTGAGAGAAACATTTAAAATGAAGTGTACAAATAAGGAAATAGATATAGCGTCAAATCTAAACTGTGATTGAAAAAAAATACATGTCAATTTCACGCGGGAACCATAAATGGTTGCGTTAGTTGAGGAAGGTAAGTGGCATTTCTGTACAGGTGCTGACGTATTACATAAGAGATGCAGAATAAACAATAATTATCAGTAAATCATTCAGAAAGAGTTTTAAAGTCTATTAAACTTCAAATTTACCAGTAAGTACATCATATTTGTGACATTTCCAGTTGTTTATGAGACCCACTTTGAACTTGTCAGCAGATTTTGTAATAGCGATGATCCCGTTATTCACCAGATGAGCTAGCAATATCACGAATAAGTAGAGAAAGCAGTATGTTTGAATTCCCAAAAAGCATCTGATGTCCACGACTTCCAATGCACATTATTACAAGGGGAATGACTACAGACCTTCTGTTGGAATCATACTACAAAAAATGGGAAATCGAGTGGTGAAAATATTATAATAATTGGACATCAAAGATCACTCAGTTCATAACAGACACCTGGACAAAGTGACAATAAATGAAGTAGGTCATTCCAATTATAATATTATTGATTCCGTTACTAATCCTGATTTTGTAGATAATTCAGAAATAAGTCCAGATAGTACTGATGAAAATGATATCACAGAATCAGTTAGAAGATCGCAGCTACTTGCGAGCAAACCGAGACATCGTTATAAATACGCAAGGAGATATTCGACGTGTGGCGGATGTAGTGATTGACAATTTCTATCTCTGTATTGTTTAAATACTTACTGTTGATTGTTAATATGTTTCTTATATGAATTGCATTAGAATTCCGCTAAATACAAATTCCTGAATTCCGCCCCCTCTGTGTTTTGTTTGGATTCATGTAATTTGGTCATCTCGAAATACTAATACTACGATTACAATAAATTACTGCAGTTAATTTGCGGAAATTGTCTCACTTTTGGTTCCATTACGGGCGTACATGCTGGAGTAGGATGTTGTATAGAGTTCTAGTGAGTCGTCAGTAACAGTAAATAGGTCCACAGCGTCATACGTGATGAGAAATAGTCACAGGTGATATTGCCTGTTGATTTCTGTAAACACGGAAATTGGTAGAATTTGGAATTCATGGACTGGCCGTCGGATCACATTCAAGAAGTTGAAATGTCTACGAGATTTTCTTGTAACTGGAAGGTCTAGTGTTTACACTATGGTAGGCGTATGCTTCCGTGGAGCCCCACACTAGGACAAAGCAGCTTTCCAATACTCCTTATTGGCATTCAGTGGTTATCTAACTGGTGTCAGCTCCTGATCGAAATTCTACTAAGTAATACATTCACTTCTCACATTTACTTCACTTTATGAATTTGAATATAGCATGAAAAGTGGTTGGTGAGGAATAAAACGATACCATTACCTAACTCGTTGGCTTCTCACTGGAACCGTGCAGCTTAAACAAATTATTGAGTTTATGTACAGAATAGCTTTCAATTATTTGCAAATCATACATACGAAATGATGGTTGCTAGGAGATTACAGTCACGGTAAACACTCAGAAGAAATGATATTCAGATGACTGTGGTGATTGGCAATTTCTATCACTGTATTGTTTAAATACTTACTGTTGTTTCTTTTGTATATTTATGATATGAATTGCAAATAATTCCGCAAAACATACATTCCTAGATTAATCTCTCTCTATGCTGTTGGTTGATGTCCTGTAATTCAGTGATGGCGAAATACCACTATTCAAAATTATCATAATGACTTAGACTCAAAACGTTTAGGGTAGAATAAAATCAAATCTGCGTTTAAAATGGCGAATGTGTTAATTAGTAAAGACAAGGGGTGAGTATGACGATGAGTATCTGATAAATTGAGAAGCACTTCGGTTAATCCAAATGTAAGATCACAGAGGTGAGAGACGAGAAGAGTGACGGTTTGTGAAAGGAAGAGAAGAGGTTACAGCCAATGATTATTCAACCGAATCAAGGAGAGAATGTAGGCATCTACTTGTCAGAGCAGGGAAGGACAGAAAACTGATTCTTTCCGAATAGAGAAATCGGGTTTCAAGCGTTTGACAAGGATCGCTCTGGCAAATGTGAGGAGAATTGCATAACATTGTGAACAGATAATTTTGGAGGATCTCATGATGTCCACATCATGGTATGTTTCGACAAGATATCTGACAATTGCAGTATTGTTGGCATTTGTTTGCTTGAGACGTAATCATTTTGGTATATAATCAGAAGTTCGGAGATGTGCTCTTCTTTCTGTTCTCTATATTGATTGATTGTTTACCTAACTAACTGACTAGTTTAGAACAGTTTCTGGTATTATTTCACCTGTTACACTTATTACCTGGATTAGGTATTTGCTTGTGTAATGTTTGAATCAATGGTTTCAAAATTTACAACATTATATTTCATATTCCCATTGTTTTCCCACTAGCCGTGTTTATCCATTTTGACTTGTGTCAGCGACGGTGAACAATGTATAGTGTGTTTAATCGCATTAGTCTCCGTATAGGTGGGAGACAAGAAGTCTGTCATCCTCATTCGCCTAGCAAGTACTACGGCCTGACAAAGTCAGTGGTATTGTTGAAACGATAACAATGAATACGACATTACCATCGGTCTGATATCTAGTCTGATACAATGCACTTAATATATGCTTAAAATCAAGCGATATACTTTTAATTTCGATAAGGAGTGCCATCTGTCACTCATCAAATGGTTTCATTTCTAAGAATATAAGCAATAGTTGCTTTTGAATTTTCGTCGATCAAAATTTATGTGGAGTGTCTATCTCTAGAGTTGTTTGCGACAAATACAAATTATGAATTGTGCGACGTCAATGGAAGTTGTTTATTCTCGTTTACATATTTGTTTACGACAGATGTCTCCGGATTATAGATTTAGAAGTAAATTTGTCATCCATTGTTGTTTATGCCAGCATAAGGAGAATCAATAATTATCAGTAAGAATTTACTTACTATATTTAGACGCTTTTTTAAGCTGTAATAAGAACACCTACTGAAGATCTGATCGACACCGTTCATCTTAGAGACACAGCCTACTCTTTTAAAGTTAACTGTGTTTGGTGAAGGACAACCTGAGGTGATCATTACATCTCTGATTCATATGTATACTTCAAACGTCAACTGTGAAATTAGAGTGGGCAGAATTGTGGCATCAGAAGTAGCTAATTCAGTTAAGCCTTCCTTCATGGTCCTAATCCCTCTGTGAACATCTGTCATGATAAGATTTTATTACTTCAATAACACCATGTTAAGGTAATAAGGTCGTAATGAGTACTGGTGAATCTCCAGTGGCAGTGTGGCTGATTGCCTTACACATTCACATTTCACCAAAATAACCTAGCAATATAAATCAAACCTACCCACTTCAGTAAAGCTAACGAGGTGATATCTTCAGAATTCATAGAAAGTGTTCCCATCATAGCCTCATATAGAACGAATCGTTCAGTTGAAGTTAATTAACTGAATAAATAACTAGTAAACTAAGTAAATTATAATAGGTAACTAACTAGATTATTAGATAAATAAATAAATGACTCAGTCAATTACTTACTTGTTAGCTTGCACAGCTCAAGACCTAGTTACTAAATAACTAATCATATTACTTAATTACTTGATCAATTACATGCTTACCTCCTCCTCACTTAGCACTCTCCTCAGTTAATAATTGAACAACAAACTTGTTAACTAACTGAATGTATATTTAAAGTATTAACTAATTGAACACTTTACTGATTGACTCCTTAGGTATCTAAATAACCGACCACTTAGTGTACTTATATCCTCTGAGTTGCATGGTTTACTGGGGAAGCTTCCGTCGTATTTCTGTGCCTTTTCTTCAGTGCATACTTCAATTTGGAGTGAGCTCTTCGAATTCCCCAGGAGTTAATTGGGGCTGAAATTATCCGTAACTTATCAAGGTCATTGGTGGAGTGAGACGCTCGAAGGTCATTTTCGTCCATTTTAGTCGGCCATGTTGGATCGCAGTTCCGTAGCTGTTCGTTGACGCGTTTGTTGTTCCGTTTATCCTGCCGTTATACACGACTTATCTTGTTGCGTATCGTTCACAAATGTTGCGTTTCACCTCATTTTTTGTTTCCGTTGCTGTTAAAATGAATTATTTCTTTGGTTTCGAAAGTTTTCACTACCAGGCCAGTGCATTCATTTCGGTGTAATTGTTTTCATACCTTGCATTCATGCGGCTTTCAGTGTTTTAGTTGGTTTTCAGCTGTTAATGAATTAGTACTGTGTAGAGGGTTTTGAAATTGTGCACATGAAGATGTTTGGCTGTCAGAAGCAGTTGTTTCCAGTCCATTAGTTGGTTGCCGTTACTATTGTTGGCTCAGTTACTTGCATAACATGTAGAAATCTGGAAAAAGAGTGTCTTTTTCGTTCATGTTTGCAGCATACAACAATCTGCGAGTGAATCTGTTGAAGAGAGCACCATCAGAGTTGGTATTAGCAAGGTTTTCGAAGAACAAATTAAACCCAGAGAATTTAGAACCTGGGTTGAAGTTGAAAAAGCTTTGAAGCTTTTTGAGAATGTGAATATACCATCCGTGTGTCTGCTATCATTTAAAAAAATATATTGTGAGAGAATCTAAGCCAAATAAGGTTGAGCCGCATGAAAAGTATGAATCTGTTGTGCTTGTGTATATTTTGGGGGAACTAAAAGAACCTGGAATCCTTAAGGGTAAGTGTTACTTATGCTTATTATTGCTTGATGTACTAGATCGCAATAAATGAACTAGGACTACCCGTAATAGAGCCAGTGTTAACATCCATTCGATGGGTTGCAAAACGGTTTTCAAAGCGGATAAAATACGGTGATCTGGTGAGTGTACAAACAATCCCAGTTAAAGGTAAGACATTAATTAGGAAGAATAACGTTTCGGGTTGTAGTCTACGATTGGTGGTTTCCTCGAAGTTGTGATTCTTCCGTGACTATAGACACAGATGTTCACGATCTTAAAAAAAACTAAATAAATTATCCTTGAACCAGTAGTCTTCTTTTCTTCGGCGAAACATCCGTTAATACGACTATACGATTAGGTAGCGAAGTAAGATGTTATGTGACTGAGAATCGTGGTTGTTGTGTTTCTGACTAATTTCGCACATCTGACTTATAACCGCATGGAGATAGCGTTTTCCTCATGGTACATTATGATATCTAGAAATCATAAGCACGCTGCCATCGGTAAATTTATTTTTACTTTTTAAATGGCTGCAAATAGTGAGTCGTTTGCGGTGATAGGATGAATACCTCTGAACGTTTTTGTGGAGACTAGGGTATATTTAATTTTTTCGAGTAAGGGACGATCTTTTTACCAAGAAAGTTCTCGGAATTTTCGTTATTCAAAGATAACGCTAAGTTGCCCACTAAGGTGGTAACTATAGGAGATAACCTTCAGCGGAAACTATATTAATGTAGTTTTAGGTAATGCGTCATAGAAGTAAGCATCGTAGGTTAATTGTGTCTAAATGTATTAAACGTTGTATAACTGATCAAACCATAGTTCTTACGTGCGAGTTAGTTTTATAAATAATGAATGTACCGTACAAGCGTCTACCATGATTTGCATACCTAGCTCCCTGATAAATAAGAATGAAGCCATCTAACAATCCAATACTCAGTTTGAGTTTCAGCAAGCTTATCCAACAGAATATCTCTAGGTAGTGAGTCGAAAGCAGATGTGTACTCTAGGAAGGTGCAGCGAATTTAGCCCCATTGTCTATGCTGGAGGAAATGTTGTGAAGCAAGACTGCAGCTGCATCTAAAGTACGTCTACTGTGTTTATAGGAGAACTGTTTGGGATCGTTAAAGGCTCTGAGTGAGGGTTAAAGATTAAGTAAGAGTAACTTTCCCTTAGTTCGTATATACCTCATTTGATTTGAAACAAAGGAAGCAGGTCTTATTAACGCTTGTAACACTAGAAAGTTTGGCATTTGTGGGAGAATTTATGAAAGACTTGTTTAGTTTACACACACCAAATGAATAGGGAATACTGGAGGTAATTAGATGCATACAGGCGTAGGTTATTTAACATCTATAAAGTAGACATGCAAATACCGCAGTTTTTGATCACAGAAATGATGGATACTAGATAACATCCTATGATTCAACGGCATATTAAAATAAATAAAAATTGTTTCTTAGCTGATCGTCAAGTGAACAGTCTATTTGATGATGTCACTGCATATTAACAGATTAGTGAAGTAGATATCAAGCCTAAGTTACTGCATTTACTTGTACTACATACTTGGCGTTTAACAGTATACAGACTTTCAACTGGCTAGATAAGGCGACTTTAGAGTATCAAACAGTACAGAATTATTATTCAACTTGCTAAATCCCACTTAGCTTTTACAATGTGCTATTGTGTAGAAACAGACACGAAATCCTACTAATGACTAAAGTAACATTCTCATAATACTACAGTGAATTTCCATCCCAATAACTAAGCTTAGCGTTTATTATTCCTAATTCACTTATTACAAAAGCACATAGTATAGCGAGGAATTGAAGAAGTCTACAGGAAGAAGTAATCAGGAGTATATTAAACATTTGATTAATTTACAAAAGAAAATTCTGATGAAGGGTAATAAAGTTAGTTTGACCGAATGATGTTTCCGCTGATTTCATATTCGACAACCTCCGTATACCTGGAAAAAATAAAGTACATGTTAGAACTAGCATAACATGAAGTTAACAAGAGATAATTCTACATATTAGCATACAATATGAATACAATCATTCTGTTAAAACTAAGTATTATCTCAGGGAGATAAATGTATTTGTAGTCTACAGCTGATATTTATGTTGACGCAGTATACATAAATAGACATCATATGTTTTCCTGCATTTGAGGACTATATGCAAATTTCAAGGCAATCTCCGAAACATTCATACTATACTATTGAGGTGTCATTCTCTCATCAAGCTTACTTGCAGATCAACTTCACACTAAACACTTTTACATGAAATGAAGTATTGCAAGTGTATAACTTAGAAGTTAATCCACAATCTCAGTAATGTCTAGTCCACAAGGTTTTGTGAATCCTACAGAAATCACATTTTCACATTTAGGAGACTATAGGCATCAAATATAAGCTGAACATGCCTCAACTCTAGACAGCTATGCACAGTGCTAACAACATAGTGAAACACTTCAACTATTGTAAAGTACACAGACCTGTTGTGTTGATGAGGATAATAATGTCATATAATGCAAACTAGAAAATTCAATCGTCATAGAGCATCTGTACTGCTTTGCCTAAATGGAAATCTCAGGAGAAATTCATCTCCACTATTGGTGATCAAAAATATTGTAGCATTAAGTATACAGTCAGTGGAAATTGTAAAGGAGAATAAATTCATATTGATGATAATAAAGCTGAATAGATTCAGTTCTAGTAATCACCACGACTCATGCGTATAATCATACCGTGTAATGAGTTAGTGCATTAATTGGAACAACAAGGAAACTTAAACGAGTAATTGCCTTCTCCACTGCACTGTACTTGCAATAATCGTGACAACCACCTTCGTTTGTTATCCTATCAGTCAGCTTAGTACACAATGGCACAATATTATTATAGTTGAGATATTTTTGTACATTTAATTAACATAACCCATAGCACACTGCACCAACCAGTGCCAATATATATGAAATCCATTTAGAGATAACCTTTCAACTTACCATAATTCCTGTCCAACCACAGATAGAGTGAAAAGCACATCAAAATGACAACTTAGGTTCCCACCAACGATTCTGATAACATTTGCAGGTGATTTCCAAGTATTGAGAGAATTATTTTGTCAAAAAAGACTGTTCTTCACACGAAAATGGGCTGTACTGATATCCTGAGACATGAAGTCTTCATTGAATGATACTATGCCGAAAGATGCAGCTTCTACATGGAGTAAATGAGTGGTGTAAATGGCATTACCCTCTAACTATCCTATCTCCCTCATTACACCGACATTTTGATACATTCCATCTGAAACACTAATCACTGCAACCAATATGCTAAAAGTGTGTCGCAGTCAGATCACATGAGGCGGACACCAACATAACCAGCCAAAAAGTGGGAATTTCCCTCAATCTAGATAACATATAATACAATTTTATTAAAAATTATTGGCAAAAAAAATTCCAAACGTAACTTCTAGAGTACGTGACGAATAAGTCCAGCCTTAATTGGTCATCTCATCTAGTGACCTTGGATGGCAGTGATTTTTCTTGTGTATTTGCTTAGCCTTCGGTCCACTTGTATTGGTCTTTTTTGGTTTTCTTACCTGAAATTTAACTTTCTTTCGTGTTATTTCCTACTTACCGATTCTTGAATCATACCTGCGAGTGTATGTATGTGTCTGTTTACTGCTGATTCATCTGAATATGAGGGTTTTAAAAGTTTTCCGGCGGTTTTGGTATTCTCTGTGTCCCAATCGAATAGGTGACTACGGTTGTCTATATACAGTGATATCAGGGAGTGGATATCGTGTCTCTTGACAGCCAAGTTATGTTCATGGATGTTGAGATGAAGGCGTCCACTTTTATCACAACTGTTGCCATTTATCTTCTAAATTATGTTCGTTTAGTCTTCATTTTGTTTTTGAGGGAAAAATGAATACCAACCAATACAAGTGGAATGGCGAGTGAGACAGTGCCATAGAACAATCACTGAAGTTCATGATTACCAGGTGGAATGACTCATAAACTGGTGAGAAAATCCGACAGCCTACTTCAAATTGACGTTTGCGCTGAAGATGTTGTACAGAATGAGAACGGAAGCTTATTATATAAGCCATAAAGCTGAGTTGACACAAATTCACCAAAATCAACGACTTGAGCTACAAATATTCTCCATTATATCTGAATTACACACTAAGTAACTAATCTAGGTAATTAATTAAGAAGTAATTTAAAAGAGTTGATTTGTAGGAAATTGATTTATTTTAAGTGCGATCACTAGGGTACATTTTGGAGTACGAGGTTCTATGAAATTGTAGTGAGAAGTCGCTACCAATAATTGGGTCCACTATGTCATACGTGATGACAGATACTCATAGGCGATATTGGGTAGTTATCGCTATGAAACCAGAAATTGGTAGAATTTGGAATTCATGGACTGTCAATTGAATCAGATCCAAGTCGCTGAATGGTCTAGGAGATTACATTGTAACTGAAAGGTCTAGGGGTCTGAATAGGATATGTGTTTCCCACATTAGGACAAAGCAGCTGTCCTTTACTCCCAATAGACATTCAGTGATGTCAGTCGATGATGAAAACTGTATTAAGTAATGCCTTGACTTCTTGCACTTACTCCACTCTATGAATTTGAATAAGGCATGTACAGTGGCTGGTGCAGAAAAAGATGATTGCTTCACCTAACTCGCTGACTTCTCACCAGCGCCGTTCAGTCCAAAGTAATTATTGGGTTTATTTGCAGAATAACTTTCAATTATTTGCGAATGATACATACGAAATGATAGTTGAGAGAAGATTACAATCGTAATAAACAGTCACAAGAAATTGTATTTATATGACTTATAATAAGAAGGTGTGAGTATAAATAAATTAGAACTATATTTAAAATGGTGAAGATGTTAATTAATAAAGACAAGGAGTGAGTAAGACGATGAGTATCTGATAAATTGAGAAGCACTTCGGTTAATCCAAATGTAAGATCACAGAAACGAGAGACAGGAAGAGTTCCGTTTCGTCAAAGGATGAGAAGAAGTTACAGCCAATGATTATTCAACTGAATCAAGGAGAGAATGTAGGCATCCACATGTCAGAGCAGGGAAGGACAGATAACTGATTCATTCCGATTATAGAAATCGGATTTCAAGCGTTCGGCAGTGATTGCTGTAGCAAACGTTAGGAGAATTGGATTACACTCTCTGCAGATATTTTGGAAGGATTACATGGTGTCTTCGTCATGGTGTGTATAGACAGGGTATCTGGCGATGTCATTGTTGTAAGCATTTGTTTCCTTGAGACTTGGGCTTTGTGTACATGTTGAGAAGATCGGAGATGTGCTCTTCTTTCTTTTCTCCACATTGATTGATTGTTTGCCTAACTAACTGACTAGTTTAGAACAGTGTCCGGTATTATTTCACCTGTTACACTTATTATCTCCGTTCAGTACTTGGATGCGTAATGCGTGAATCTATCCTTTCAAACTTTGCACCATTATATTTCATATTCCCATTGTTTTCCCACTAGCCGTGTTTATACATTTTGACTTATGTCAGAGTCGGTGAACAATGAATAGTTTGTTTAATCGCATTAGTCCTCTTAGTGGTGGGAGATGAGAAGGCTGTCATCTCCATTTCCTTAGCAAGTACTGCAGCCTTACAAAGTAAGTGGTTTCGTTGCACTGAGAACAATGAATACGACATTACCATCGGCCTGATATCTAGTCTGATACAACGCAATTCATATATGCTTAAAATCAAGCGATATATTTTTAATTTCAATAACGAGTGTCATCTGTCACTCATCAAATGGTTTCATTTCTAAGAATATAAGCAATAGTTGCTTTTGGATTTTCGGTGACCAAAACTTATGTGGAGTCTCGATCTCTAGAGTTGTTTGCGACAAATACAAATTATGAATTGTGCGACGTCAATGGAAGTTGTTTATTCTCGTTTACATATTTGTTTACGACGGATATCTCTGGTTGATAGATTTGTGTTTACACCACGCTGAGTGGAAATAATGATGGTGAGTCCTCTCGTCGGTGCCTTCGTGCAGAATCGCTGGCTAGTTGTGCATCCAATTATATTATTATTATTGTATCCTTTAGTTCCTAGAGGAACATAGGGCTTCAGCTGCGCATCTCCATTGACTTCGGTTTTCTGACAACTTTTTCAACCTGCTCCAGGTTTGTGCACATGCTTTCATCTCCTCCTCGCATGACCTCCTCCAAGTCACCCTTGGACGACAAACTCGCCGCTTCCCTTTCGGGTTCCAATACCCCTGGAGAATTGGTTCACGAAATATACTTCGTGATTTGGACGATCGATTTGGCGTTTTTCTTTTTCTTCTGTCTACGCGGAATGAATACAATAGAAGTTGTGAATATTCGACATTGCGTTTGTGTACTACGTACTACCCGTGAAAGTCGACGGCTTCAACTTCTAATACTTTTTCAAAGTTTATCATAATGGCAAAATATAAAATGTCACATCTATTACACCTTTGATTAATTTGTATTTTCGCAGCATATGCAATAGATTTAAGAGAATGTAGAACTCGGTTTACGGAAGTATATTTTTCCGCCGCCCCACGCCTTCTTATATCGTCTCAGTGAAGTCATAACGTCACCCCCACATTCTACTATATCGTGTCTGACTGCCAGCTAGCTTAGTGTGTGCAATTCATAGAATACGTGAACTGGGAAGTGAACCTTAGACCGTATGTAGATCTTAGATCTTTATCTTGAAAAAGATAATAATGAACGCCTTGACAGATCATGCTTCTACCTCTAAATATATACTATTCGCCCAGCCTATTGTTGAGATGCGACCATGTGGGATGTGCACAGTTTTATGGGGCATCTTATAAACTAACTTGCTGTCCATTGACTGATCTTTAAATACCACTTCACAATGTCTTATCTCATTCATTTTCCAATAACGTCTTTACTTGATCCTCATTATATTCCATTAAACCTAACATTTTACAGCTCTTTATGACTTATTATATTCCTACTCTCTGAAGGGTACGGTTGTACATTAAATGCACAAAAAGGTATAAAACAAAAACAACCGGCACAACTGAGGATAAATGTATTAAAACCAAAATTGGACCTCATGATAGTACGAGGTATATGTGTTGCATTATACATTGCAAATGAACGTTGTCAGCCTAGGGAGTTTTTTTTTTAATGCATTTATTAATGATACTTGCACTTACCTATTTCATTGCAATTTAATGATTCACCTCAGCACTTTTACTTTTCTAAAACAGCTTTCAATCCCTTGTAAACGTTGTACTTACCTCAATATTGGTTGGTTATCGTATGCCAACAACCACGGGATGAAAACGAAACGAAGTCGATTTTCCCGCTCAACCTGGAGGACAACTGTACAATTCAATAACTATACTGCCTAGTTCAGACAATGTGTATTCATATATATATCAAATATTTAACTGTTGAAACATTAACTTGTAGACAATCTACGATTTGATATTATATCATACTTGATCGTGCCTGTAAAAATGGCATGCATTTTCATGTAAATTTATATGTTTATATGAGAATATACATTATTATTATTATTATTATTATAGTCTGATACAATGCACTTCATATATGCTTGAGTCCTCTCGTCGGTGCCTTCGTGCAGAATCGCTGGCTAGTTGTGCATCCAATACCCCTGGACAATTGGTTCACGAAATAAACTTCGTGATTTGGACGATCGATTTGGCGTTTTTCTTTTTCTTCTGTCTACGCGGAATGAATACAATAGAAGTTGTGAATATTTGACATTGCGTTAGTGTACTTCGTACTACCCGTGAAAGTCGACGGCTTCAACTTCTAATACTTTTTCAAAGTTTATCATAATGGCAAAATATAAAATGTCACATCTATTACACCTTTGATTAATTTGTATTTTCGCAGCATATGCAATAGATTTAAGAGAATGTAGAACTCGGTTTACGGAAGTATATTTTTCCGCCGCCCCACGCCTTCTTATATCGTCTCAGTGAAGTCATAACGTCACCCCAACATTCTACTATATCGTGTCTGACTGCCAGCTAGCTTAGTGTGTGCAATTCATAGAATACGTGAACTGGGAAGTGAACCTTAGACCGTATGTATAGTTGGCCCGCATTCTACCATTGGACGACTGAGGCGACAAAATTTAATCACCACTCATCAATCTTCACAACATTTTCTCCAGTCTGCCAGTTGTTGTGTCTTTTAATTGACTAATCTATCGAAAGTACTTTTGTAAAATGTGTGAATAACTACAATTTTAAAGCTGCAGTGAACGAAAGAATAGTAAAGCGTAGTTTTGGGTGAATCAAATGTTTTCTGTTGTATTCTGCATTCGTTATAAACCACTTCACTCAATAAACGTTTCAAATTGAGAGAGTTGAAGCTGTTATTTTGTCTTCAGAATTGAATATTATGTATAAAATGTGTCAAATAATTTATTCAAATTTCTTCTAAATATCCAATATCTTTCAAGCACACTCGTTCTAGATTCGCGCAGTAAAATCTACTTGTCAGCATAGCAAATTTTGCGATACTGTAAGCACTGAATAAGATTTAATGGTTGGACGATTGTTTTTTTGCTGTAATCTTGTCCATTACAACTTTAGCAAAAAGCCTAAGATATTCTCTTCTATGTTAAACCGTATCAGCCACCAATGTTACCCGGGAAAACATCCGTCTGAATGGCCTTGTAGTATCCAGTCACACCATTTATCATAAATGGCGTGGTTGCATTGAGTTGGTGGAGTGCCCTTTATCTGGATTTATCAGTCTTGCTTAGATATAGGGTTATCTGATGCGCTTAACTTTGTAACTTCATTACATTATCAAAGGAGGACTAAAACTGTCTTCGCGGGAATAAGGTATTTTTAATTTTTTTTCTGTGCACTGCAGTGTCTCCAGCGAGTGGAAGGAATTTTCTAGGTGGGATAGGATTCTCCACCCTTCGCCTTCCTTCTTTCCTGTGGCTAACAAACTAGAGATTTAGTAAACTGATGTGAAATAAAACTGAAAATCTCTGAAAGTGATGTTGAAGGGAACCTGTATAGTCACGTTAGGACGGAAGGAGAGACAACGTACTGAATGACTCTAAATGGACAACTGGAAGCTCACAAAAGAGAGGAGAATAAGTGAAACAGTAGATGAAGCAGTAAAAAGATGGACGACCAGTGAATGTGTGTTCGAGGAGAAGCCAGATAAAATCCTACGACCCAATGGAAACTGAAGCAAAACATGCCGCAATTAATGGGGACCTTAGATCACTACATTAAATAACAACTTGTTTATCCGGAAAGATATCAAAACCCATAAAAACAATAAAATACACTGAAGCAAACTGTGAAGATTGACAATTTCTATCTCTGTATTGCTTAAATACTTACTGTTGCTTGTTAATATTTTTCTTTCATGAATTGAATTATAATTCCGCCAAATACAAATTCCTGAATTCATCCCTCTCTGTGTTTTGGTTGAATTCTTGTAATTCTGTCATCGTGAAATACTAATACTACTATTACAAATAATTACGACAATTTGATGTCGCGATGGAACTAAATAACCTTGGAAAGTTTCCTATAGATGGTTCACCGCGGGAAATCGCTGATTATCTTGAATGCTTCGACGCGTGGTGCATGTCAAAGAATGTTCGGGATGACAGACTTCCAGCTCATTTCATCACTGCTATTGGGCTAGATGCGTATAGCCTAGTGAAGACTTTATCGTTTCCAGAGAAACCTATTTCTCTGCCATATGATAAGCTCCGTAAACTTCTGATAGATCACTTCCATATAACTACTTTTGAGACACGAGAGAAGGCTCAGTTCAACAAACTGGTTCGTGCTCCCAATCAGAAGATTAGAGACTTTATTCTTCAGCTTCAGATACAAGCTTCAAAGTGCAACTTTGGAGATCAGCTACATACTCAACTACGTGATCGTCTAATTGCTGGAATCAATATTCCTAAATTAGAGAAAGAGTTAATTCAGATTCCTTCTTGTACTTTCCAAACTGCTTAAGATGTATGCATTACATATGAAGATGTCAACAATGAATACTCTGCTCCCACTACGTCAGTATTTGATGTCATGCTGTCCAAAGTCGGAAATGCAAGTGGTCATGGAAAGAAATCCAAACTATCGTCCGCATATAATGGAGTGCAGCCAGAGATCAAAAACATTAAACCATGTTTTTCCTGTGGAAAGATTCATCTACGAAGCACTTGTCGTTTCTGGGGTGCCAAGTGTCATAAGTGTGGTAAAGTCGGACACATCAAGACTGTCTGCAGAAGTTCAAATACTTATTTTATTCAGAATCCTCATGATTCTTCCAATTTATCTGGTAAAATGCAGTCGATGTCTTCTTCAACTTTTCAAAATACTCAATCTCATCCAATGAAAACCTCCCCTACAAGTTCAGCAACTCAAGCCTCAACTGTATCACGTGTTTTTAAAAATGAGCTAGCCGAGTTGCGATGCGATCTGTCTAAAACACGAAAATATTGGTTAGAGGTTGAAGAAGGCTTAAAAAGTAGCAATAAATTGGTTGGTCGTTTACAGGCGACGAATAAAAATTTGACAGTTAAACTTTCAACTGCTGAGAATTTTTGTTTAATGAAAGAGAAAGAAATCTGCAGACTGGCGACTCAAATCGTTGAGCGGAAATCTGTGAATGAACGAAGTAGTGAAGGGATTCGTGAACTTGAATGTTTTGTTGAGTCAGAGTCAGGTTTGCAAAAGGGTTTAGAACAACAGTGTGGAGTGTTTCGGAAACAAGTGAATGAAACGGAAGCTGGCTGGTTGTCCATTCGTCAACAGCTGACTGAGACCAGAGAGCAACCGTCAATATGCGTGAAGATTGAACGATCAATTCATGGTTTTTCTCAAACCAAACTTCCCCAGTTTTCGCGGAGGCATCAATACACCAGTCATTGTCTCGTCGATCGCTGTTCAAAAAGCACGCACATAACCGTCAGAAGTAATATCGTGATTTATTATTGTAATATTTGTTCATAGACCTTAGTTGTATATTGACTAAATGTTGGTGTTAGAATAAACAATTCTCGAGTCGCCGAACTGGGTTCTGGGTTTTGCGTCCGTTCGTACTAAGCGTTTCTGAGAAGCTTCGAGGAACAGCGTGAGTCCCAGCGTAGCAAGAGCTAGCCATTAACGGTTTACGAGACGTGGCTGACAGTTTCTGACGGTACGGCGTCAGTTTTAGACGGTTTCGGACAGTTGGTGACAGTTTGGATAGTCACCGTTCATCTTTCCTGGTACCGGCCAAGTCTTCTTCGAACAAGCAATATCTGGAACTATTTTGGAATCGGATCAAGTTCAACAATGCCTGTGTCAAAGAAGGGACAGAGCGTCTTGGATGCAAACAGGAAGTAAGTCATGTTGACTTGTCTTGTAATTGTAACGATGTGTCTGATGTTGAACATGACATGGTTGATGTTACTGTTTCGCCGTCTAGGGATAATAGAAACATCAAACTCCCTAAATTTGAACCACGGTGTTTCGACGGAAACCCAGCTGATAATTTACAGTTTGTAAAGGAGTTTGAGATCATGCTGAGTAGTTTTCTATTAAGTGATGAAATGAAGTCGATGTATTTGATGAGGTACTCCACTGGAGTTGCTTCAAGAGCTAGACAGTGCTGTAAGCTCGTGCCCCCTACTGAGGGATACTCTGAGGCCAGGAATATACTGCGTCAAAGATTCGGAGGACCTTCGATGATTGTAAGGAAATTAATAATTCCCATTGTAGCATTAAGAACACAATTTTCAGCGAAGAGACTCTTTCCAACGAATTTATTATCAAGCTGTACAATCGTATATATATGGTTTTATAAAGAAATTATATCCGATGAGGGAATTAGGTCAAAGGTGTAAATACATGAAATAATAATAGTATGAAATAAACTTAAAATATTTGTGATTAGGTTCATAGTTTAAGTCAAGTGGAACAATAATTAATGTCATATATAAGATAATACATCGGGTGTATAGATTTTGGGGAGAGGCATATAATTGTAAGATTAATAGACGAATGTAAAATGTTACGTAATATGGTGTGAAATTTGATAACATAGAATTTAATATTGTAAAAATAAAGATAAAAAGTATACACATGAATAATTTTTGGTTTAAAATGTCAAGTAGATCAAGTGGAAAAGATTCAGAATGAGAGTCGTAATAATAATAATAATGATAATAATAATAATAATCGAAGTAATAAGGGAAAAGTACATAAAATAATAAAATAAATGTCTATCCCTCTACCGCCAAGGCAGCAGTAGGGATTGTACATACTTCTTTTGTACACAAAGGTCTGGCTTAAAGTCATGAATTGCCAAGGCCTCAGCTGTCTTTAGAAGTCTGTAAATAGCTAACAGTTTCCATGAGAGGAACATTGGTAAATAGCGACGTGACATCTAATGAGAACAGGACTTTTTCTGAGACATTAAAATCTTTAATACTATCAATAAATTTAAACGTATCATCAATGGAAAACTTAGATACTTGCCTTCTGACTGGTTCCAATATTTCGGCTAGCCATTGGGCGATTCCGTGATAAGGAGAGCCCGCCATATCGAGGATTGGACGGAGGGGTAATCCTGTCTTATGTATTTTAGGTAGTCCATACAAACGTGGTATAATGGAGCCTACTGGTCTGATGCGTTCGTATATTTCTGACGATATTGCTGACTTATTCCTCATATTCTTTAAGACATCAGTCAGTTGATTTTCAATTAAATGTGTCTTGTTCTTTTCACCGTCGGGTTTGGCGAATTTCGTTTGGTCAGAAAGGATCGCTGAGATTTTATCATTATAATCTTGGCGATTCATAACTACGACACCCCCACCTTTGTCTGGACGGCATATGATAATATCATCATTCTTCTCTAGCTCTTTCAGTTGGTCTATATGCTCTTTAGTCAGAAGATTATTCGAGCTAGGTTTTGAACTAGTATACTGATGACAGCAATCAAGAACTGTGGATTTAAAGTATTGGAATTCCTCAGGTGATGTGGGTGTAAGATCGTTGGTCTGATTAATAAGATTTTCGAATTGCACTTGAGTATGCAGTCTGTTGACTTTGGATGAACTGTTGCAGAATTTGGGGCCCAGTGATAGGGCTTGTAGTTGAATTTCAGAAAGAGTGACGGAGGAATAATTAAATACATACTTATTGGGGTCAGTCGGGAATCGCTTTTCTGCTAATACCTGCTTGAGACTGTCAAGATGCTTGAGGTTAGCAGACTGGGACTGTTTTTCAATGACACAAGAAACGTATTCCTCGAATTGCCGGCGTTCATCAGTCGAAAGTTCAAACAGAACATGACTTCTCAGAGTTATGTTCCTGTTTAATTCTACCACACGAGAACTGATTGCATCAATATGATTAAGTGTGTGGCGCTTTAATGTTTTGGAATTAGGACATATACGGCTACGTCTAAGCGCTTTCCAAAATAAATTAGGATATTCATTTTTACTGATACAGCTTTCAAGAAAGTTAATCTCGGATTTCACTAACGCAAGTTTGACAGAATACCGTAGGAAACCATTAAGTTCCTTCATCGTCATTGGGTCTTTGCATTTTTTCAATAATTTAATAATTCCCATTGTAGCATTAAGAACACAATTTTCAGCGAAGAGACTCTTTTCAACGAATTTATTATCAAGCTGTACAATCGTATATATATGGTTTTATAAAGAAATTATATCCGGTGAGGGAATTAGGTCAAAGGTGTAAATACATGAAATAAACTTAAAATATTTGTGATTAGGTTCATAGTTTAAGTCAAGTGGAACAATAATTAATGTCATATATAAGATAATACATCGGGTGTATAGATTTTGGGGAGAGGCATATAATTGTAAGATTAATAGACGAATGTAAAATGTTACGTAATATGGTGTGAAATTTGATAACATAGAATTTAATATTGTAAAAATAAAGATAAAAAGTATACACATGAATAATTTTTGGTTTAAAATGTCAAGTAGATCAAGTGGAAAAGATTCAGAATGAGAGTCGTAATAATAATAATAATGATAATAATAATAATAATCGAAGTAATAAGGGAAAAGTACATAAAATAATAAAATAAATGTCTATCCCTCTACTTGAACTTTCGACTGATGAACGCCGGCAATTCGAGGAATACGTTTCTTGTGTCATTGAAAAACAGTCCCAGTCTGCTAACCTCAAGCATCTTGACAGTCTCAAGCAGGTATTAGCAGAAAAGCGATTCCCGACTGACCCCAATAAGTATGTATTTAATTATTCCTCCGTCACTCTTTCTGAAATTCAACTACAAGCCCTATCACTGGGCCCCAAATTCTGCAACAGTTCATCCAAAGTCAACAGACTGCATACTCAAGTGCAATTCGAAAATCTTATTAATCAGACCAACGATCTTACACCCACATCACCTGAGGAATTCCAATACTTTAAATCCACAGTTCTTGATTGCTGTCATCAGTATACTAGTTCAAAACCTAGCTCGAATAATCTTCTGACTAAAGAGCATATAGACCAACTGAAAGAGCTAGAGAAGAATGATGATATTATCATATGCCGTCCAGACAAAGGTGGGGGTGTCGTAGTTATGAATCGCCAAGATTATAATGATAAAATCTCAGCGATCCTTTCTGACCAAACGAAATTCGCCAAACCCGACGGTGAAAAGAACAAGACACATTTAATTGAAAATCAACTGACTGATGTCTTAAAGAATATGAGGAATAAGTCAGCAATATCGTCAGAAATATACGAACGCATCAGACCAGTAGGCTCCATTATACCACGTTTGTATGGACTACCTAAAATACATAAGACAGGATTACCCCTCCGTCCAATCCTCGATATGGCGGGCTCTCCTTATCACGGAATCGCCCAATGGCTAGCCGAAATATTGGAACCAGTCAGAAGGCAAGTATCTAAGTTTTCCATTGATGATACGTTTAAATTTATTGATAGTATTAAAGATTTTAATGTCTCAGAAAAAGTCCTGTTCTCATTAGATGTCACGTCGCTATTTACCAATGTTCCTCTCATGGAAACTGTTAGCTATTTATGTGAGTATATTGATACACATGGTTTGGAAATAGGTTTACCGACAATCCACCTCAAAGAACTTTTATTGAGATGCACGTTGAATGTTCAGTTCACCTTCAACAATGAGATCTATAGACAGAGAGATGGCATTGCCATGGGATCACCACTGGGTCCTTTGTTAGCTGATTGTTTTATGGCAAAGCTGGAAAATTCTCAACTTAGTCAAACCATCGGGCATTTTGACATTTATAAAAGATACGTAGACGACACTTTCGTCATCTGCGATAAGAAAGTAGTTCTTGATGATGTCTTGTTCGCCTTCAACAACTGCCATCCTTCTTTACAATTCACCATAGAAAAGGAATCGGAACTAAGTATTCCGTTTCTTGATGTGTGCCTTAGCAGACGGAATGACGGATCTCTCAAGAGATCGATCCACCGTAAACGTACATGGAACGGACAACTAACTAATTTTTACAGTTGGGTGCCTATTTCCAGGAAAAGGAATTTAATCCATTCACTCTGCTTTAGGATAAGGAAAATTTGTAGTTCTGATTGCGTCGACTCAGAACTTGACTTCCTGAAAGCCACACTCGCAGAAAACGGTTACCCTAACCGATTTATTGACAGAAACATGAAAGAGAAGCAGTCTAAACTGGTCACTGACTCAGTTCCAAAGAAAACCCTATTCGTGAACTTGGAATTCAAAGGAGATCAAGCTTCTGATATGCTCAAAAATCGTCTTTCTAAATCAGTTAGTAAAACGTTCCCTGCAGCTAGATTACATATGACGTTCACGAGCCGCAAACTGTTCTCTACCTCTGTAAAAGATAAGCTCCCCCGTCTGACCGCCTCCATGTGCATCTACCAGTTCACCTGCTCTTGTGGAGCAAGGTACATTGGCCGTAGTCAGAGAATGCTCTCCACACGGATACGAGAACATATTCCAGCTTGGTTTTACAAAGGAGAAAGGAAATGTGTGCGAAGTTCTATCTTAGAACACCTCATCGACTCCTGTCACTCGGTCAACCCTGACCATGATTTCAAGGTCATATACAGAATTCATGCCAACTTCCCGCGTTTTCTTCGTTACAGACTTCTAAAGACAGCTGAGGCCTTGGCAATTCATGACTTTAAGCCAGACCTTTGTGTACAAAAGAAGTATGTACAATCCCTACTGCTGCCTTGGCCGTAGAGGGATAGACATTTATTTTTATTATTTTATGTACTTTTCCCTTATTACTTCGATTATTATTATTATTATCATTATTATTATTATTACGACTCTCATTCTGAATCTTTTCCACTTGATCTACTTGACATTTTAAACCAAAAATTATTCATGTGTATACTTTTTATCTTTATTTTTACAATATTAAATTCTATGTTATCAAATTTCACACCATATTACGTAACATTTTACATTCGTCTATTAATCTTACAATTATATGCCTCTCCCCAAAATCTATACACCCGATGTATTATCTTATATATGACATTAATTATTGTTCCACTTGACTTAAACTATGAACCTAATCACAAATATTTTAAATTTATTTCATACTATTATTATTTCATGTATTTACACCTTTGACCTAATTCCCTCACCGGATATAATTTCTTTATAAAACCATATATATACGATTGTACAGCTTGATAATAAATTCGTTGAAAAGAGTCTCTTCGCTGAAAATTGTGTTCTTAATGCTACAATGGGAATTATTAATTTCCTTACAATCATCGAAGGTCCTCCGAATCTTTGACGCAGTATATTCCTGGCCTCAGAGTATCCCTCAGTAGGGGGCATGAGCTTACAGCACTGTCTAGCTCTTGAAGCAACTCCAGTGGAGTACCTCATCAAATACATCGACTTCATTTCATCACTTAATAGAAAACTACTCAGCATGATCTCAAACTCCTTTACAAACTGTAAATTATTACTGAATGTGTAGACAAAGGTCGTTCGGCAGCAACATTATTTCTAGATGTTAGGAAAGCTTTTGATAAAGTCCCACATAAAAAACTCATACTGAAACTCCTATCTTATGGAATAAGTGGAAGGCTTCTTGAGTGGATAACTTCCTTTCTTACAGGAAGAGAACAGTTAGTTAAAGTCAACCATCACTTATCAACATCCAAACCGATAACCAGCGGCGTGATACAAGGTAGTGTTCTTGGCCCTACCCTATTCATTGTATTCATAAATGATATTGTCTCTATGATCAAGTATGGCAAGCCATACCTCTTTGCAGATGACCTCAAAGTTGTCTATGATTTTGACTATAATGATATGAATATTGTTAGTAAAATCCAAGAAGACCTAAATAGTCTATGTAATTGGAGTGAAAAGTGGCAGTTAACGTTCAATCCAGCTAAATCTGGGATAACATACTTCGGACGTTGGAAACCTAGCATGTGTCTATACATGTACGGTGACCTTGTCTCAAACACAAACACAGTCACAGATCTCGGGATAACATACTCAGATCTTACCTTTACTGAACATGCAAATAAGGTGGTATCTGATTGTAAACGTCTAACCGGCTTTGTGCTACGCAACTTTTACACTCCAGAAGCCAGATTAGCCATATATAAGATATGCATTCGCCCCAAACTTGAATACTGTGCCCACTTATACAGTAGCTTCAAGTCGGCAGACAGAAAAAAGGTTGAAAGTGTCCAAAGATTCCTTACGAAACGCATATTAGGCTATGGTCAGCAAATAGAATACCTTGACAGATGTATTCGACTGGACTTAGAGCCCTTATGGTTAAGGAGAGTGAAGTGCAATTTATTTCTCTTATTCAAAGTTATAAGAAAGCACTGTAACAGTAACTCGTCCATAACCTGGGCTAATCCTAAATCGTATGGACTACGCAACCACAACTACCTTCTCAAGGTTAACACCCATAAACTCAACACTAGAGCTAACTTCTTCACCATTAAATATTGCAAACTTTGGAACCAACTACCCTCTGAGATAAGATCCTGTGAAAGGCCTGACAGTTTCAAAAGGAGCCTAGAAAAACATATAAACATGTCCACCCTAGCCCGCCTCAAAGATCTCAACTGCTGGTAGAGTGGAGAGACAATGGCTTTTCAATATTTAACTACGGAAAGTACACTAGTCCCAATACCAATATAATAACACTTAGTAATTATGTAGGTTCAATACTTGAAATTCGATTGTCATTAAAATACTTAAAATGATTAAAATAGCTATGCGGCAAGTGTTCTCTTGCTTTACCATGCTTGTTTCCCTTATAACACTCAGTTATTGAGCCTAATGTATTCTTTGATAATACGAATTATGACACTGACTATGCTCTTATTATACATAGATTGATTTACTTTACGATTACCTGTAGTACTAACTACCCTTCTGTAGTATTGTTAAACAAATGCTGAAATTTTGTTGGTTCTGTTAATATCTTTTTATAATATGTTTAGACACGTTACTTTGCAATGTCAGATGTCTACTATATACAAGACTGTCATGATAATTTAGTACACTAAGTCCTGCCAACCGACCTTACCTTCAGTTCATACTACCTACATTGATCCCTAACTATATTGTTCTGCTGAATCTTGCTTCACTATTCACAAAACCTATTCTTTTTATTCTTTAAGGTTCTAACTTCTTGTAAAGTAATCTGTTCATTAGGACGCATGCATACATATATAATGTTCATAAAGATGTACGCGGAGACCTATTGGAAGCACTCATTAAGAAAGCTAGGGAGATGGAATATGAGGTACGAACATGTCTGGTACCAAGCAATTTATTTGCGGTAGCCATAATAATCATAGTCTCAGAGCTTAACATCAAAAAAGGAGGGAGGGTGGCGTTAGCTGATCAGTAGATATGGTGGGGGTCACTAAGGTGAATCGCCCCATTCTGCAGGAACAGCAATACACAAATTAAAGGCTCGAGATATTTCTGATTTTTATGAGGGCTTAGATCTTTATCTTGAAAAAGATAATAATGAACGCCTTGACAGATCATGCTTCTACCTCTAAATATATACTATTCGCCCAGCCTATTGTTGAGATGCGACCATGTGGGATGTGCACAGATTTATGGGGCATCTTATAAACTAACTTGCTGTCCATTGACTGATCTTTAAATACCACTTCACAATGTCTTATCTCATTCATTTTCCAATAACGTCTTTACTTGATCCTCATTATATTCCATTAAACCTAACATTTTACAGCTCTTTATGACTTATTATATTCCTACTCTCTGAAGGGTACGGTTGTACATTAAATGCACAAAAAGGTATAAAACAAAAACAACTGGCACAACTGAGGATAAATGTATTAAAACCAAAATTGGACATCATGATAGTACGAGGTATATGTGTTGCATTATACATTGCAAATGAACGTTGTCAGCCTAGGGAGTTTTTTTTTTAATGCATTTATTAATGATACTTGCACTTACCTATTTCATTACAATTTAATGATTCACCTCAGCACTTTTACTTTTCTAAAACAGCTTTCAATCCCTTGTAAACGTTGTACTTACCTCAATATTGGTTGGTTATCGTATGCCGACAACCACGGGATGAAAACGAAACGAAGTCGATTTTCCCGCTCAACCTGGAGGACAACTGTACAATTCAATAACTATACAGCCTAGTTCAGACAATGTGTATTTATATATATATCAAATATTTAACTGTTGAAACATTATTAACTTGTAGACAATCTACGATTTGATATTATATCATACTTGATCGTGCCTGTAAAAATGGCATGCATTTTCATGTAAATTTATATGTTTATATGAGAATATACATTATTATTATTATTATTATTATAGTCTGATACAATGCACTTCATATATGCTTGAGTCCTCTCGTCGGTGCCTTCGTGCAGAATCGCTGGCTAGTTGTGCATCCAATACCCCTGGAGAATTGGTTCACGAAATAAACTTCGTGATTTGGACGATCGATTTGGCGTTTTTCTTTTTCTTCTGTCTACGCGGAATGAATACAATAGAAGTTGTGAATATTTGACATTGCGTTAGTGTACTTCGTACTACCCGTGAAAGTCGACGGCCTCAACTTCTAATACTTTTTCAAAGTTTATCATAATGGCAAAATATAAAATGTCACATCTATTACACCTTTGATTAATTTGTATTTTCGCAGCATATGCAATAGATTTAAGAGAATGTAGAACTCGGTTTACGGAAGTATATTTTTCCGCCGCCCCACGCCTTCTTATATCGTCTCAGTGAAGTCATAACGTCACCCCAACATTCTACTATATCGTGTCTGACTGCCAGCTAGCTTAGTGTGTGCAATTCATAGAATACGTGAACTGGGAAGTGAACCTTAGACCGTATGTATAGTTGGCCCGCATTCTACCATTGGACGACTGAGGAGACAAAATTTAATCACCACTCATCAATCTTCACAACATTTTCTCCAGTCTGCCAGTTGTTGTGTCTTTTAATTGACTAATCTATCGAAAGTACTTTTGTAAAATGTGTGAATAACTACAATTTTAAAGCTGCAGTGAACGAAAGAATAGTAAAGCGTAGTTTTGGGTGAATCAAATGTTTTCTGTTGTATTCTGCATTCGTTATAAACCACTTCACTCAATAAACGTTTCAAATTGAGAGAGTTGAAGCTGTTATTTTGTCTTCAGAATTGAATATTATGTATAAAATGTGTCAAATAATTTATTCAAATTTCTTCTAAATATCCAATATCTTTCAAGCACACTCGTTCTAGATTCGCGCAGTAAAATCTACTTGTCAGCATAGCAAATTTTGCGATACTGTAAGCACTGAATAAGATTTAATGGTTGGACGATTGTTTTTTTGCTGTAATCTTGTCCATTACAACTTTAGCAAAAAGCCTAAGATATTCTCTTCTATGTTAAACCGTATCAGCCACCAATGTTACCCGGGAAAACATCCGTCTGAATGGCCTTGTAGTATCCAGTCACACCATTTATCATAAATGGCGTGGTTGCATTGAGTTGGTGGAGTGCCCTTTATCTGGATTTATCAGTCTTGCTTAGATATAGGGTTATCTGATGCGCTTAACTTTGTAACTTCATTACATTATCAAAGGAGGACTAAAACTGTCTTCGCGGGAATAAGGTATTTTTAATTTTTTTTCTGTGCACTGCAGTGTCTCCAGCGAGTGGAAGGAATTTTCTAGGTGGGATAGGATTCTCCACCCTTCGCCTTCCTTCTTTCCTGTGGCTAACAAACTAGAGATTTAGTAAACTGATGTGAAATAAAACTGAAAATCTCTGAAAGTGATGTTGAAGGGAACCTGTATAGTCACGTTAGGACGGAAGGAGAGACAACGTACTGAATGACTCTAAATGGACAACTGGAAGCTCACAAAAGAGAGGAGAATAAGTGAAACAGTAGATGAAGCAGTAAAAAGATGGACGACCAGTGAATGTGTGTTCGAGGAGAAGCCAGATAAAATCCTACGACCCAATGGAAACTGAAGCAAAACATGCCGCAATTAATGGGGACCTTAGATCACTACATTAAATAACAACTTGTTTATCCGGAAAGATATCAAAACCCATAAAAACAATAAAATACACTGAAGCAAACTGTGAAGATTGACAATTTCTATCTCTGTATTGCTTAAATACTTACTGTTGCTTGTTAATATTTTTCTTTCATGAATTGAATTATAATTCCGCCAAATACAAATTCCTGAATTCATCCCTCTCTGTGTTTTGGTTGAATTCTTGTAATTCTGTCATCGTGAAATACTAATACTACTATTACAAATAATTACGACAATTTGATGTCGCGATGGAACTAAATAACCTTGGAAAGTTTCCTATAGATGGTTCACCGCGGGAAATCGCTGATTATCTTGAATGCTTCGACGCGTGGTGCATGTCAAAGAATGTTCGGGATGACAGACTTCCAGCTCATTTCATCACTGCTATTGGGCTAGATGCGTATAGCCTAGTGAAGACTTTATCGTTTCCAGAGAAACCTATTTCTCTGCCATATGATAAGCTCCGTAAACTTCTGATAGATCACTTCCATATAACTACTTTTGTGACACGAGAGAAGGCTCAGTTCAACAAACTGGTTCGTGCTCCCAATCAGAAGATTAGAGACTTTATTCTTCAGCTTCAGATACAAGCTTCAAAGTGCAACTTTGGAGATCAGCTACATACTCAACTAAGTGATCGTCTAATTGCTGGAATCAATATTCCTAAGTTAGAGAAAGAGTTAATTCAGATTCCTTCTTGTACTTTCCAAACTGCTTAAGATGTATGCATTACATATGAAGATGTCAACAATGAATACTCTGCTCCCACTACGTCAGTATTTGATGTCATGCTGTCCAAAGTCGGAAATGCAAGTGGTCATGGAAAGAAATCCAAACTATCGTCCGCATATAATGGAGTGCAGCCAGAGATCAAAAACATTAAACCATGTTTTTCCTGTGGAAAGATTCATCTACGAAGCACTTGTCGTTTCTGGGGTGCCAAGTGTCATAAGTGTGGTAAAGTCGGACACATCAAGACTGTCTGCAGAAGTTCAAATACTTATTTTATTCAGAATCCTCATGATTCTTCCAATTTATCTGGTAAAATGCAGTCGATGTCTTCTTCAACTTTTCAAAATACTCAATCTCATCCAATGAAAACCTCCCCTACAAGTTCAGCAACTCAAGCCTCAACTGTATCACGTGTTTTTAAAAATGAGCTAGCCGAGTTGCGATGCGATCTGTCTAAAACACGAAAATATTGGTTAGAGGTTGAAGAAGGCTTAAAAAGTAGCAATAAATTGGTTGGTCGTTTACAGGCGACGAATAAAAATTTGACAGTTAAACTTTCAACTGCTGAGAATTTTTGTTTAATGAAAGAGAAAGAAATCTGCAGACTGGCGACTCAAATCGTTGAGCGGAAATCTGTGAATGAACGAAGTAGTGAAGGGATTCGTGAACTTGAATGTTTTGTTGAGTCAGAGTCAGGTTTGCAAAAGGGTTTAGAACAACAGTGTGGAGTGTTTCGGAAACAAGTGAATGAAACGGAAGCTGGCTGGTTGTCCATTCGTCAACAGCTGACTGAGACCAGAGAGCAACCGTCAATATGCGTGAAGATTGAACGATCAATTCATGGTTTTTCTCAAACCAAACTTCCCCAGTTTTCGCGGAGGCATCAATACACCAGTCATTGTCTCGTCGATCGCTGTTCAAAAAGCACGCACATAACCGTCAGAAGTAATATCGTGATTTATTATTGTAATATTTGTTCATAGACCTTAGTTGTATATTGACTAAATGTTGGTGTTAGAATAAACAATTCTCGAGTCGCCGAACTGGGTTCTGGGTTTTGCGTCCGTTCGTACTAAGCGTTTCTGAGAAGCTTCGAGGAACAGCGTGAGTCCCAGCGTAGCAAGAGCTAGCCATTAACGGTTTACGAGACGTGGCTGACAGTTTCTGACGGTACGGCGTCAGTTTTAGACGGTTTCGGACAGTTGGTGACAGTTTGGATAGTCACCGTTCATCTTTCCTGGTACCGGCCAAGTCTTCTTCGAACAAGCAATATCTGGAACTATTTTGGAATTGGGTCAAGTTCAACAATGCCTGTGTCAAAGAAGGGACAGAGCGTCTTGGATGCAAACAGGGAAGTAAGTCATGTTGACTTGTCTTGTAATTGTAACGATGTGTCTGATGTTGAACATGACATGGTTGATGTTACTGTTTCGCCGTCTAGGGATAATAGAAACATCAAACTCCCTAAATTTGAACCACGGTGTTTCGACGGAAACCCAGCTGATAATTTACAGTTTGTAAAGGAGTTTGAGATCATGCTGAGTAGTTTTCTATTAAGTGATGAAATGAAGTCGATGTATTTGATGAGGTACTCCACTGGAGTTGCTTCAAGAGCTAGACAGTGCTGTAAGCTCGTGCCCCCTACTGAGGGATACTCTGAGGCCAGGAATATACTGCGTCAAAGATTCGGAGGACCTTCGATGATTGTAAGGAAATTATTTGAGGCTGTTAAAGATAATGGTAGTCAATTACAAGATGTCTCCAAGGCACTCACTGAGTTTCTGGATAATCTGATGACTTACAAGAATGCATTGGTTTCGATGAATTGCATGAGTGACCTCAACTCGAGTTCCGTCTTAGAGGTAATTGCAAGACGCCTACCTACTCGACTTCAAAGGAAGTGGGCGAAGATAAGCTCTCGTATAGAGGATGAAGGTATTGATCCGAGGTTCGATGATGTCCTGAAACTTGTAAAAGATAGTGTCAATCAATCGATGAGGAAGTTTGCCAGTATATTGCATCCCATCCCTAGAATGGAGAAGTCTGAGAGCAAAACGCAATCATTTATGACGAAAGGGTCTCATAGAGGTGGATATCGGGAAACTTTATGGCGTCTAGTAATCCATATAAAGTTAGTGAGTGTAACAGGTTTCGTGGTACATCTGCAACAGATAAGTTACAAGTTGTGAGACAAACACGGTTTTGTTTTACACGTTTGCAAGAAGTGCCTAAAACGATGAACTGTGAATCAGTGAGCAAATTTAATGATAAGCTAAATGTGAAATCAAGGTCTGACTCTAAACTGTGTGACGATAACTGTGTGGTCAAGAAGTCTGTAGTTGCAACTGGTAAGCCATTGTTGAATAGAGTGTCACAGAGGAGAATTACAGTCTCAGAGTCCAGTTCTTACTCCACAAGTTTACAAGGTATTATTAGTAAGAGTGAAGGTATAAAACCTTTAAGGATTTGTCGGGAAGAACCTAAATTGTCTACTGATGTTCATAAAGAGTTTGAAAATGATGAAATTGACGGTAAAGTGAATATTCGTGATAATGATCATGATAGTGCACATTTGTCTTTGGTTGATCATGATGAGATGAGGGATATGCCTAATACTGCCGAGTAGCATAAAGGTTCTGTAAAACTTGAAGGTGAAGTAGAATTAAATGAGGATGCAGTTGCAGAAGGCATGCATACTTGTCAGACCGTCAGTGTAATTGATCAGTGTGAAGCCCACCTATCATCAGATAATAGTGCTAAACACGAACTATTAGGGAAAGACAGCAGTGGTGGTAATCTTGCAGTTGGACAAATATCTGAAAGCCGAAAATGAACAGCTTCTGATCCACCGCTAAGTTCATCACCTTGTGTCACTCAGTCGTCGTTGGTGTTGCCATCCACAATGAAACAGATGCCCATCAACTCAAGTATCTTCTGCAATGACTATGATAGTATTGGTGCGTTTGAAAAGACGAAAGATATTTCTCAGTTTAGTGAGAATAAGCCAAGTGTAAACGAGAGGGTAATTGTTAAATTGACTTGCATGAATAAAGGCATTTCTAGTTTCAAGTTACTAATTGAATGCTATTATCTTTGGTGCAAATTACTCTGTTTCTACGCTTGGTTGACCAGACTCTTCGTGTGTTTGTTCATCATTTATATTCTACCATACAATGACATGGATGTGTTACCGTTCGGAGTTGAGGATAAAGATGTGTTGCAATTATTTGTAATCGTAGTATTAGCATTTCGAGATGACCGAATTACAAGAATCCAACCAAAATACAGAGAGGGCGGAATTCAAAAATTTGTATTTAGCGGAATTATTATGCAATTCATATAAGAAACATATTAACAATCAACAGTAAGTATTTAAACAATACAGAGATAGAAATTGTCAATCACCACATCCGTCACACGTCGAATATCTCCTTGCGTATTTATAACGATGTCTCGGTTTGCTCGCAAGTAGCTGCGATCTTCTAACTGATTCTGTGATATCATTTTCATCAGTACTATCTGGACTTATTTCTGAATTATCTACAAAATCAGGATTAGTAGAAAAATAATTACAATTATGATTGGAACGACCTACTTCATTTATTGTCACTTTGTCCAGATGTCTGTTATGAACTGAGTGATCTTTGATGTCTAATATTTTCACCACTCGATTTCCCATTTTTGTAGTATGATTCCAACAGAAGGTCTATAGTCATTCCCTTTGTAATAATGTACATTGGAAGTCGTGGACATCAGATGCTCTTTGAGAATTCGAGATTTGAAAAGTTTTGCAGGACTTTCACGGGTACCTGTATGCTCTGCATTCAACAGACGCAGTCGATTCATATGCAGCTATTCCTCCATTTTAATCAGTTGCCCTCTCATCTCATTCAGTTTTTTTTGTGTTTCGACAGTTCGCATTGTAACTTCGCTACCACATTTTTGAAAACAGTTGACGCTTGAGTTGCTGAACTTGTAGTGGGGGTTTTCATTGGATGAGCTTGAGTATTTTGAAAAGTTTGTAGTCCACGCTGTACCCTTGAGCTTTTGTTTAAACTCGCTCATCCATGTTTGACACACTTTTATCTTTTGAGTTGTGACTCTTCTGTACGTTCATTTGGTTCGCTCTCCCGTTGTGCTTTCTTTCTGCACACTCTCCGAGCCTACCTCCCGTGACGTCTGCAGATAAGTTGTACAACCTCTTTATTTATCGAATTTCATATTTCGTTGTGTAAAATACAATTGTCCTAGATACACTTGTCATACCAAGTCTTTTTACCTTGATTCAGTTCGTCAGTATTTGCACCTTGAGTAGCGTACAGCTAAGGTCGTAAAACGGTGAGGAAGTTTTGCAAGAGTGTTTAGAATTGAGGTCTACCCTAAGCCTTAATAGCTCTTACAAGTGGTGAGCCCGTATATTCATCGTCTGCCTCCATTTTCGCTTGACGTGTGTCAATCACGTCTCATAAACCGTTAATGCCCAGCTCTCGCTACGCTCGTGCCCACACTGTTCTTCGGAGATTTCAGAAACGCTTAGTTATAACGGACGAAAAAACCAAAACACCGATCTGCCGTTTGATATTTCTTTATTGTTACACCAACATATAAAAAGAATAAGCGAACTAAGGTCTGAAAACAAATATTACAATAATAAATCATTGTATTACTTCTGACGATGTTTCACTCTTCTTTCTGAACAGCGACCGATGAGACGATGACTGTCGTATTGATGCCTCCGCGAAAATTGGGGAAGTTGATTTTAAGCAAACAACCAAGAATTGATCGTTCAATCTTCAACTCCATTGACACTCCCAGGCCAAAAAGGGATCCAACCCTTTTTTCCTTCACGACCAATGCACGTTGACTTGGATGCCATTGCGAGAACCTGGGTCACACGGACAGAGCTGAAATGGAAAACAAACAGAAAAGCCAACACACCACAAGCATACCCACAGCACAATCTCACACATCAATGACGACCTGCGCCTCCAGACAGAGACCTCCTCTTGACATCTTGCAACACAATCGCCACTTGCTAGAATGACTCTTGCAGAATGCAAAGTGACCATAGCATCACCTCACGATACTCTACGCACATCCTCTTATCTACTCACTACCAATTACCACTGAAATCGCTTGTCACTCATTCTGCCTCAGTTCTAGTAGCGGTGACGCATGCGAGCCTCAGTCGTTTACACTCTTTCTCCCCGGCGTGTCGGACCGCAGCTAACAATTATCTCCGTGTGCATTTCATTCTCAGCAATAGCCTAGCCTCCCCGGCGTATACGACCCATCTGCTGTCCTTAACATCAATCAATTCATTCACGGATGTAGAAGACTCGAAACAACTTCAGAAATAATCACGACGAAAATTTTAACAAAATTACGCAATAACAACAAGACACGAAAACAACAAGTAAACACAATGAATCCAAAATACACCAATTGCTATGACACACCACACGTATATACAAATTGTACAAACAACCTCGCCGATCATGTCTTGGTGGAATTCCTTTGAAGAATTGCAGGACTTACACCAGTACGCCTACAACCCTTCTCAGGTTGACGATTGTAATTTGTGGAATGTCCGGACACAAACAAGATTAACCAACAATTACATCAATTGGAACTCACACAATTATTTAACACAAACATATGTACAATCAACACATCAAATGTTGTGGATTCTGGCACGGCAAACTACCCTTGAAGAACTGTAGGACTTACAGCAGTACGCCTACATTCCTTCTCAGGTTGATGATCCAAGTGGAAGTCGTCCGGACACAAACAGAATTACCAACAGCTAGATGACAGATGATATCAATTCAGTATATACAATATGAACATATGTACAAGATCATACACCAAGCACATTGGACTGCTCATTGATGCGCTACCCTTTGAAGAATTGTAGGACTTACAGCAGTACGCCTACAACCCTTCTCAGGTTGACGCCCTAGGTTGGAAAATCGTCGCAGAGTTCATTTGCTGACTTCCTTCTATGAGCTAAATCCTCAAATCTGAACGGCAACACGCCCATGTCATTGTATCGTAGAATATAGATGACGAACAAACACACGACATATCTCATCAACCAAGTGTAGAAACAGAGTAATTTACACCAAAGATAATAGCATTCAATTAGTAACTTGAAACTAGAAATGCCTTTATTCATGCAAGTCAATTTAACAATTACTCTCTCGTTTACACTTGGCTTATTCTCACTAAACTGAGAAATATCTTTCGTCTTTTCAAACGCACCAATACTATCATAGTCATTGCAGAAGATACTTGAGTTGATGGGCATCTGTTTCATTGTGGATGAAAACACCAACGATGACTGAGTGACACAAGGTGATGAACTTAGCGGTGGATCAGAAGCTGTTCTTTTCGGCTTTCAGATAGTTGTCCAACTGCAAGATTACCACCACTGCTGTCTTTCACTACTAGTTCGGGTTTAGCACTATCATCTGATGATAGGTGGGCTACACGCTGATCAATTACACTGACTGTCTCACAAGTATGCACACCTTCTGGAACTGCATCTGCGTTCAATTCTACTTCACGTTGTAGTTGTACAGAACCTTTATTTAACTTAGCAGTAGTAGGCATATCCCTCATCTCATCATGATCAACCAAAGACAACTGTGAAGTATCATGATCATTATCACGAATATTCACTTTACCGTCAACTTCATCATTTTCAAACTCTTTAATAACAGAAGTAGACAATTTTGGTTCCTCCTCACAAATCATTAAAGGTTTTATATCTTCACTCTGACTAGTTATACCTTGTAAACTTGTGGAGTCAGAACTCCACTCTGAAGCAGTAACTCTATTCTGTGACACTCTATTCAACAACGGCTTACCAGTTGCAACTACAGACTTCTTCACAACACCGTTATCGTCACACAATTCGGAGTCAGACCTGGAGTTTACATTTAGCTTATCACTGAACTTGCTCACCGGTTCACAGTTCACTTCTGTATGCACCTCTTGCACACGTGTAAAACAAAACCGTGTTTGTCTTGCATCTTGTAACTTATCTGTTGAGGATGTACTACGAAACCTGTTACACTCACTAGGTCTATATGCATTACTAGACATCATGGAGCCTTCTCGATATCCACCTCTCTGAGGCCTACTCGTCATCAATGAGTGCGTTTTACCCTCAGACTGCTCTATTCTAGGGGTGAGATCTAATAGACTGGAAAACTTGCTCATAGATTGATTGACACTATCTTTTACCAGTTTCAGGATATCATCAAACTTTGGCTCGATACCCTCATCCTCCATACGGGAGCTCATCTTCACCCACTTCCTTTGCAGTCGAGTAGGTAGACGTCTTGCTATTACTTCTAGTATAAAACTCGAGTTGAGGTCACTCATGCGATTCATCGAAATCATTCCATTCTTGTAAATTAGCAAATTATCTAAAAACTCAGTGAGTGCCTGGGAGTCATCCTGTAATTGACCACCATTACCCTTAACAGCCTCGAATAATTTCCCTGCAATCATCGAAGGTCTTCCAAACCTTTGACGTAATATGCTCATAGCCTCGTAGTAGCCCTCTTTTGGCTTCATAAACTTACAACACTGTATAGCTCTTGCAGCATCTCCAGTGCAATATCTCATCAAATACATTAACTTCAATTCATCATTTAATAAAAACCACTCAACATGATCTCAAACTCCTTTACAAATTGTAAATAATCAGCCGGGTTTCCATCAAAACACCGTGGTTCAAATTTAGGGAGTTTGATGTTCCTATTATCCCTGAACGGCGAAACAGTAACATCAACCATGTCATGCTTAACATCAGACACATCGTTACAATTAACAGACAAGTCACCATGACTTACTTTCCTGTTTGCATCCAAGACACTCTGTCCCTTCTTTGACCCAGGCATTGTTGAACTTGACCCAATTCCAAAAAGTTCCAGATATTGCTTGTTCAAAGAGGACTTGACCGGCACCAGGAAAATGAACGGCGACTATCCAAACTTTCACCAACTGTTTGAATCCGCCAGATCTGTTTCTATCGTCAGAAACTGTCAATCACGTCTCATAAACCGTTAATGCCCAGCTCTCGCTACGCTCGGGCCCACGCTGTTCTTCGAAGATTTCAGAAACGCTTAGTTATAACGGACGAAAAAACCAAAACACCGATCTGCCGTTTGATATTTCTTTATTGTTACACCAACATATAAAAAGAATAAGCGAACTAAGGTCTGAAAACAAATATTACAATAATAAATCATTGTATTACTTCTGACGATGTTTCACTCTTCTTTCTGAACAGCGACCGATGAGACGATGACTGTCGTATTGATGCCTCCGCGAAAATTGGGGAAGTTGATTTTAAGCAAACAACCAAGAATTGATCGTTCAATTTTCAACTCCATTGACAACGTTTTTTCAGTTCTTTTTCATATTGACTACCTTTTTTGTATATATTTTTCACGTAGAGTTATAAATTTTTATTCGTTTTTTCTTCACGTGTATTTGTCGTATTACCCTGTTGGTATATCCTTCTCTCCGCATAATGGCTGAAAACACTGCTTCGCAAATGGCTATAACCTTGCAACTTCCCACCTTTTGGACACATAGTCATATTGCATGGTTCAACCATGTAGAAGCTTTGTTTACTCTCAAACATATACACTCACAGGAAACGAAAGTAAACTGGGTAATTGTGAGTCTCCCTGAAAATGTTATGGAAGAGGTTTCAGACGTCCTCATGGATCCGTCCCCCGACTTGTATGAGCGGCTCAAGCAGGCGCTAATTAAGCGCGTGGCACTCACAGACCGAAAGAAAGTGGAGGAACTCTTTCGCGATGTTCACCTTGGCGACCGGAAGCCCACTCAGCTGTTACGACAGATGAGACATTTCGTCGCCGACTTCAGTGTAGATGAGGCATTCCTAAAGCAACTGTGGTTGCAAAGATTACCACAGGCGATTCAGGGCATTTTAGCCACAATCCACAAATCCCCCTTACTCGAGTTAGCCGAAGCGGCCGATAGGGTAGTAGAGACTACTGCATCCAACCAGAGCATTTCGGCCGTGGCCACTGATAGGCCCGCCCAGATCAAAAAATCTCCGGCTGGAGAGTCATCTAGCTTCGAAACGGTGGCCTATATAACCAAGCCGCACGAAGAGATATGTAGTATCGGACAAGAGATGAGAGCAAGAAGCCGCTCGGGTAGTCGCACAGACTCAACTTGTAGTAGATCATCGTCACGTGCCAGCAGTCGGCGTCGTAGGTTTCGAAACTCCCAGCCTGGAGTGTGCTGGCATCATCGGCGTTATAGTGAAAAAGCCCAAAAGTGCACTCGCCCGTGCACCTTCGATGTCCAAAAGTGGGGAAACTAGCAGGCCAGCACGTGTTGGCGACTGACGTTGCTGGTGAACCACTCCCATGTCGCCTCTTCTATGTCACAGAACGTAACACGGGGATACGCTTCCTCATTGATACCGGAGCAGAGGTCAGTGTCATCCCACCCACAATAGAGGAGCGCAGGCGGCCAATGTCCTTACAACTACGTGCCGCAAGTGGTTTGCCGACAGCCACGTTTGGCAGGCGCTTTCTTGACCTGAATATCCGCTGGGTCTTTCTGGTAGCGGACGTGACCACTGGTATCATCGGTATGGATCTGCTACAGCATTACCAACTACTCGTAGATACAGGTAAGCACAGGTTGATAGATTCAGCCACCAACCTCTCGATTAACGGTATCGGCAACAAGTGCCCAGCCCTCAGCCCTGTATATGCCACACCCACTAGTACTGGTCCATATTCGCATATACTGCAATCTTCTCCGGATTTGTTCAAACCTAGCAGCGGCCTGCCACGTGCGACTTCCAACGTCACACACCATATTGTCACTACTGGTCCGCCAGCTTTCGCAAAACCGAGACGACTATGCCCAGAAAAACTGAAGGTTGTTAAAGCACAGTTCAAGCATATGCTAGAAATGGGGATTATTAGGCCATCCAGCAGCCCGTGGTCCTCACCGTTGCACTGGGTACCTAAGAATAACGGTTTAGATAGGCGTCCTTGTGGTGATTACCGCAGTTTAAACGCACAAACTGTTCCCGATCTCTACCCTGTCCCTTACATACACGATTTAAGCACCTCACTCAAGGGAGCCAGGGTATTTAGCAAGCTGAAACTAACACCGGTTTGCCATCAGATCCCCGTCGACCCCGTGGATATACCCAAGACGGCCGTGATTACGCCGTTTGGCCTGTTCGAATTTCTTCGAATGCCTTTCGGCCTACGGAACGCTGCCCAAACCTTCCAGCGGTTCATCCTCGACGTTTTGCTTGGGCTCGATTTCGCCTTTGCCTACGCGGGAGATATTTTGGTAGCTACTCCAGATGAGGCAACACATCAACTTCATTTGCACACAGTTTTCGAAAGACTTATGACAAACTCCCTCACACTCAACTTACCGAAGTGTCAGACTGGAGTCACTTCCTTGAATTTTTTGGGACATAGGATAGACAATGGTGGAATTTATCCGTCAACTGACCGGGTAGAGACTATTCAAAACTTCCCTCTACCCACTTCTCCCAAGGCACTACGCACTTTTCTCGGGATGGTTAGCTACTACCGTTGCATTATTCCCTAGTGCGCCCACATCTTGACCCCCTTGACTGATATGCTTAAAGGGAAATGCAAGTCTTTGGTGTTCACTAAGGAAGCCCCGACAGCTTTCGCGGCTATCAAGAAAGCTATTGCTGACGCCACAATGTTGGTCCATCTAGATGTCCGACTACCAATCAGCATTTCAGTAGATGCCTCTAATACTGCGATCGGAGCCGTCCTACAACAGCGTATGTCCAATGTATGGCTACCAATTGCTTTCTTTTCCCGTAAACTTACTCCATGCGAATCTAGATACAGCGCCTTCGGTAGAGAACTTCTCGCTGTTTATGCTGGTGTCAAACACTTTCGTCACTTCGTGGAAGGCCGACAATTTACGGTATTTACCGACCATAAGCCATTGACGTACGCCCTCCACACTACTTCAGACCGGTATTAACCGCGAGAATCACGCCATTTAGACTGTATTTCCCAGTTCACTTCCGATATCCAGCACGTTTCTGGAGCGGATAACGCGGTAGCAGACGCTTTGTCTCGCGTATGTGCTACGTCGGTACCACCAACCATCGATCTTCATAAAATGGCCGAACTCCAACTGAAGGATTTGAACTTAGAACACCAGTCAAATAAAACCTCTCTGAAGATAGAACGTGTCCCCTTGCTAAACAGTGAAACAACTATACTTTGCGATATGTCTACGGGCACTCCTCGACCGATTGTTCCCACGTCTTTACGCCACACCGTGTTTGAGTCCCTCCACAACCTCTCCCATCCTGGCCTACGAGCAACGGACAAGTTGATATCGGCGAGATTCGCGTGGCCCGTTGTGAACCGTGGTGTGCGTCAATGGACACGTACTTGTGTGCAATGCCAACGTGCTAAAGTCAGCAAGCATAACACCACGCCATTGGGGACGTTTGCGACCCCAGACGCTCGGTTCCACCAT
>CALYDD020000084.1:0-25449 GCA_944472135.2 Trichobilharzia regenti | reverse complement strand
AACTGCAGCTAGCGATAAGAGGGGAAACGTGTATGTACTATTTCCAACACGGCCATGACTGACAAAGCAGATAAAGTTGAATCTTGTCACAACAGCTAGTACTTTCAGGTTACTTCCATCATCATTGCTTTTCGCACATGACAGATCATGACCAATGGCTTCTGATAAGTCTCTAACGACACAAAAAAGATAACATGAGTAAAACACGCTGCCTTGACAAAAAGCTAAGAGCAATCCTTGTGCGGCTGATCGGAGATAGGATGAAGTTGTCAGCGGAGCCAACATAACAAAATGACAGCATTAGGTAAGTTCAGGTGAGGGAGTAGGTATTTGCCCAAAACCCTTACAGTACATAGACTGACTTCAAAACTCGACTCAAGTACAATCGGGGGTGTTTCCAGAATCTTGATAACCAGTTAATCATCGAAGGCGTTGGAATAAAAACACGTTATTCGGATGGCAATGACATACTCCTTGAAGAAGCTGAAGAAATTTCGCGCATTAGAGCAAAACAAAAATTTCTCACTTTTGTCATCCTAAAGCTTGTTACGTATGTAACTCATTGTCATCATACGTTAGCGCCAACCAAGTAGGTGAAAAAACCAACACGATACCGGTTGGCCAAGCAAAGGATAATGGTCCCAGAAAAACTGATGAAGAAATATTTCCTAATCAATAAGATATCCGAACTAAGAACATTGATATTAATCGCCAGGCCCACTGTAGCTGTGATTACTGAATCATGGTGCTCATCCTCTGTACTTGTTGTGCACATAGGTGTAGATTATTACACTATACACCGTGCAAATAGAAATTGCAAGCGTGGTGGAGGATGTTTCATGTATATACATAAATCATTCGTAGTCAGTAAGGTGGAGGATGAAATACTGAATGAGGTACCTGAATATCTTTGGGTCGTCTTACATGGAGACGAGTACAGACTTCTCATAGGCTGTGTTTACCGGGCACGATTCTCAACCAAAGAAACTGATGCGTTATTATCTAAATCGTTTGCACATACCTGCTTGTTTAGTGCTAACAATGAAATAATTGCAGGAGACTTTAATTTCCCAGGTGTCAACTGGTTAAGTAACTTGAAAATCCCCATTCAGTCATATAAAAGAAAAGAAGCGTTCAGCGAAGGGACTCTTTTCGGCGAATTCATTCACTGAGCTGTACAATCGCATATATATACAACTTTGTTTGTGTGTGTACATTACACTTATAAAGTTTAGATAATGATGTAATGTAAGTATTATTTGGCTTGGAGACAAACGTAGTCGAAGACTTAGATGCAGAACTACGCCAACCCTTCGAAGAATATGTAAAAGAAGTCACAGAGAAACAATGCAACAACATCAAATCCGACCTCCTTAAGAGCCATAAGCCTAAAGTTAACACCGAACGTCCGTTCCCAAGCAATCCAGAAAAGTATGTATTCAACCTCTCAAACATCACATTATCCGCAGCTCAACTAGAGGTGTCATCTCTTGGTCCGAAATTCTGTGTGAAACCACGCAGTGTTTACAAGCTTCAATGCCTGGTTCAATTTGAAAACCTCATGAATCAAACCTATGACTTGATACAAACGTCCGATGAGAACCTACAACAATTCAAATCAACTGTCCTCGACTGTTACTACAAATTTATAGATGGCAATCCAAACGGAAGATCCGTACTAACGAAGAAACACTACAAAGAGCTGAAAGAATTGATGAACAGTCAAGAGATTATGCTGATACGTCCTGATAGAGGTGGAGGAATCGTAGTCGTGAACCGTAAGGATTATATCAGTAAAATGTTGACCATTCTATCTGATGAATCTAAATTCCCCAAACCGGCCAACGAGAAAAACATGACGGAGCAGATTGAACAAAAACTAACAGACATCCTCCGTAAACTAAAGAACGAATCCTTCATTACCAACGAAACGTTTGAATCCCTGAGACCATCTGGTTCAAATATACCAAGACTCCACGGACTTCCTAAAGTACACAAGATGGGCACTCCACTTTGACCGATCCTCGATATGACTAATTCACCTTACCACCGCACTGCCCAATGGCTAGCAGACTTGCTTGAACCAATCAGAAAACAGATCTTCCGTCACTCAGTGCGAGATTCATTTGAATTCGTCAACTGCGTCGAAAACGTCAATGTTCCTAATCAAACGACGATCTCACTAGATGCTGTCTCATTGTTTACAAATGTTCCACTAACTGAAAAAATTTGTCACTTATGCGAGCTCATCCACTCAGAAGGAGTAAACATCGGCATACCCACCGAATACCGAAAAGAACTTCTGCTGAGATGCACACTAAACATCCAGTTCTCCTTTAACAATGAAATATATCGTCAAAAGGATGGTATAGCTATGGGCTCACCACTAGGCCCTCTACCTGCGGATTTCTTTATGTCGAAACACGAAAACACTTGCCTAAAGAATATGATTGACAACATTGAACTCTACAAGAGATGCGTCGACGACACCTTCATCATCTGCAACAACGAAGAGAATTTAGAAGATATCCTGGATTTCTTCAACAACTGCCACCCTGCGATTCAGTTCACACTAGGGAAAGAGTCTAACTCAAAGATATCTTTTCTTGACGTTCAAATAACGAGACGCCAACAAGACGGAACATTAAAAAGATACATTCACAGAAAGCCAACGTGGAATGGACAGCTCAATAACTTCCACAGTTGGGTAACTCTATATACTAAACGAAATTTAATCCGTAAACTAAGCCACAGAATACGTAGAATTTGCAGCCTGGATGCCATAGAAGATGAAATGAACACCCATCATGATCAGCCAAAGACAATCTGCACTATCATGATCATTATCACAAATATTCACTTTACCTCCGTTTGTATGATCAACTTCATCATTTGCAAACTCTTCAATAACAGCAGTAGATGTTTTGGATTCTTCTTCATGAATCCTTGAAGGTTTTATGCCTTTACTCTGACTAGTGACACCCTGTAAACTTGTGAAGTCAGAACTGGACTCTGAAACTGTAACTGTCTTCTCCTGCACAAATTGCGGTGTAGTCCGTGGATCTCAATAACATCAATCAATTCACGGGTATGGAAGACTCTAAACAACATCAGAACTAAGCTCGACGAACAATTTAACAAAATTATGTAATAAACAAAGTTCGAAAACAACAAATAAACATAATGAATCCAAAACTGATTCACACCACTCATATATATATATATATTCACAACGAACCTGACCTCGCAGATCATGTCTTGACGGAATCCATTTGAAGAATCACAACACTTACACTGGTACGACCTGAAACCCTTTTGAGGCTGACTATTGTAAGTTGAAGAATGTCCGGACACAAACAAGATTAACCAACAATTACATTTATTGGAACCCACTCAATTACTTAACACAAACATATGTACAATCAACACATCAAATGTTGTGGATTTTGTCTTGATGAACTGCCCTTGAAGAACTGTAGGACTTACAGCAGTACGCCTACATTCCTTCTCAGGTTGATGATACAAGTGGAAAGACGTGCAGACACAAAGAAAATTAACAACAGACAGAGGAAATGGTATCAGTTCAGTATATACAATATGAACATATGTACGAAATCGCACACCAAGCACGTTGGGCGGCTCATCGATGCGCTACATTTTGAAGAATTGCAGGACTTACACCAGTACGCCTACAACCCTTCTCAGTTGACGCCCTAGAATGGAAAACCGTTGCAGAGTTCATTTGCTGACTTCCTTCTATCAGCTATATCCTCAAATCTTAACGGTGACACGCCCATGTCATTTTACCGTAGAATAAATATGGCTAACAAACACACGAAGAATCTGATCAACCAAGCGTAGAAACAGGGTAATTTACACCATAGATAATAATAATATATATTTCTTCCTGTTTATGCAGGAACATACCAATTGTACAGGCATGGATAAGTTATTATATAAATTACACAAAATTTGATGCATAATGGATTTACAGTTTGGTTGTTCTTTGTGACATCAAAGTCAGTCGGAACAGTCTGCTATAAAGTTTGTTTGTGTAGCACATAAAGAGATATAGAAATATTGTCTTCGCATTAACAAAAAACCCAGACATCACATGAATGTTATACAAATATCTGGGAAAAATAAAGCTTGAAGTCAATTCTCCTATATAACTTTGTTGTGAACAGCACCCTTGGCTTAAAGATTATTGATGTATTATGTTGAGATCAGTGATATATTTATTCCATTTTTTCTATAGTCTTATCGTAGTTTTATAACAGGAAAGAAATTTGATCGTGGATACGAAAACTAGATAAGGTCATGTTGGGTTGTTTTACTGCATCAAGTGGTGCCGAGGTCGATTCCAGAATTCTCCATTTGCTCCATTTGTGTCTGCATGGCGGACTGTATTCGTAAGTTGAGTAAAATGTTGAAAACTATTTGAAGACCAGTTGCTTCTTCATTTCAGATCATGAATACTCATTTACAGCATGTTCGCCAGCGTCTTCAAATGGTGTAATTGGATCGTTCATGGAATTTGAGTGGTTATGAGATAGACGGTTTGGAATTAATCCTCATTTCAGTTTAGATGCAGGATTGTTCGACCTCGACCAGAAGATGAATAGGAGCAGCAAAATACCAGAAAGAGAAAGTATGTGAACATGAAAAGGACATTTATATATAATGCATTTATAAATGTTTATCTTAATTTAAATTATACTTAAGTAAACATTTCTCTATATTGTATTTGTTTTCACGTATTTATGCGAAGTCTTAGAGTTTATTTAGTGTCATAGTGTGTATTAATGAGTCTGAGCGTTTTAGCGTTCTAATGTCTGGTGCGTTTTAGAAATAAGTGATGGGTTCTGGTAGGGATAATCATTGGGACAAAACAGTTTATATAGCAGGCGTTTGAATGTTACACTAGGTGACACTTCCTATTTCTGAGGGTAAACTAATCCTGTATGTTCCGTACTATGTCTTTATGCATCCATGCTGCTAGTTTATTTATAGTTTAAAGATTGCTAAGGGTGTTGAAGTGCGTCTTTTAGGTGCTGTAGTAGATTGGTGCTTGATTCGTTCTAGGAGTAAATAGTTTATTAATATAATCAGTAGAGTGAAACAGTCTGTATAGAGAGCGTTCGAAGCTTGTAACCGAAGAGCAAGTTCTGACATCTAGGGGTAGGCTATTCCATATTTTAGAATACATGACTGTGAAGAAGTTTTCACGGAGTGTTGACCTAAAAGAATGAGTTGTCACTGTGGAAGTTTGGTTACGCAGATCGTAAGAACCTTCCTGTGCGAATTGTATGTCCCTGTTACCTGAGAAAGATATTTTGTGAAGGACCTTAAAGAAGAATATTAGGTTTATAATAAGTCGCCTTGTCAAAAGTGGGTCGAGTTTTAGGATGTTGCGCCGTGAGATGTAGTCTTTCTTACAATCGTAGCCAAGCAGTTTTGAGGTAAAATATCGTTGGATACTTTCCATCCTTAGCTTGTCGCGTGTGCGAGTGCTGCTTATAATAAATGGACAGTATTCTAGTAGTGGTCTGACACATGTTTTGTACAGAATTAGCTTGGCTTCATTGTCGTGAAAGTTCCTGAGTATGCATCCTAAGAGCATCCTCGATTTTCTAGTCTGTGATGCTACTTGCTCTGAGAATGTCAAGTCACTAGAGTACCTCAAGCCTAGGTCAACGACACTTGGGATTCTTGTTAGGTTAGCAGATTGGAGCGTTAATTTCAGGTCAATTGAGGGTGCACCGAAGCAGATCCAGCCACATTTGTTCAGATTAAATTGGAGATTCCATAGGGACGACCAAGCAGCCATTTTATCTAATTCCTTCTGTACTACATTCTCGAAGTTCCCTAAGTCATCACGTTGGAATGTATAAGCTACTTTTAGGTCATCTGCAAAGATGAATGGTTTGCCGTGCGTGAAGCAAGCGCATATGTCATTGATGTATAGTGTAAATAGTAGGGGTCCAATGACACTACCTTGTACTACACCAGAAGTGATAGGGCTGGGTTTGGAGGTTGCAGACCCGAGTTTAACTATTTGGGACCTATTGTTAAAACAAGACATATAAGCGAACAATATTGTTTTCAGTTAGATCTTCTTCAGGCTTTACTCTAATTTACATAGACTTATATATAAAATTTTAACCAATGACGGTGATTTAGTGGATCAATAATAAAGTAATCATAATAATAATAGTAATAATAATGTGGTAAATGTTTTGAACGAAGTTAATAGCGATGATTATAATAATAACAAAATATTGTTAATAAGGCTTATATAGGTGATAAGAATAACAAAGTTAGTATATGCATATATGTAGACAATTAATAAATAAATAAATTAGGTCAAATCAAATGGAACGATAATCAGATTTTAAATAAATATCATAAAAGTACGAAGGAGAGGGACGATAAGAAAGCAGTAAATGGTCAACACGGTCAAATGCCTTAGAAATGTCAAAGTAGATGACAAGTACTAGTTGCCGTCTGTCACGACTGCTGGTTACAAAATTGAAGAAGTCTAGGTGACATGTTAAACATGATCTGGATTTCAGGAATCCATGTTGGTTCGGACTTATGATGTTGCAGCTAAGCATATGTTTGATTAAGTTATCTTTGACTAGTCTCTCCATGATTCTAGATGCTATAGGTGTGATATTGATTGGCCGGTAGTTACTGACTTCAGTTTTCGAGCCAGATTTGTGTTTAGGCATAATGAATGTTGTCTTCCATATGTCAGGGTAAGTTTGGGTTTCTAGGGACATTGTGAATATTTTAAGCAGTAGTAGAGGAATGTCAGGGCCACCATATTTATAGAAGTAAGATGATATACCGTCGGTACCGAAACCTTTTGAACTTTTGAGGGTTCTTATAGTTTGGTTAATGTCAGCGTAAGTGAATTGAACAGTGCTAATTTGGTTTGGTGTCAGTGGAGTTGGAGTTTGTGCCATTTTAGTAATAGGGTGTATATCGAGTAGCTGGACTGAGGGCTTAAGGTAGTTACCTGCAAACGTTTTGTTGAATAGTTCACATATGTCTGCAGAGTTAGTGCATAGCCTACCTTTGTCTATGAGGAGAGAAATGCTGTGATTTTTGCGATTCATTCGCTTCCTTAAGATTTCTGTGAGTGCATACACTCTAGCAGGACTGGCTACTGCGATGCGTTCTTCCTTTCTCATACGGAAATCTTGAGCTTGTGAGATGGAGCTAAGGGTGTTAAGTATTAGACCTAGAGTGCCAAAGTCGTGGTGTTTGAAGTAACTTGTTGAGAGTTTCTTCAGTTTCTTACGATCCTTTGGTTTTATGAATGACTTTCTGTGTGGGGAAACCTTTAGTGTTTGGAGTGGAATGACAGCATCTAAGCATATGTTTGAGTTATGGTAGAAGATGGTTAGGGCTCTCGATAGGTCATCAGTAGTGAAGTATTCATCCCATTTGGAGGATCTTAGCATCGATTCAACTAAGGCCCAGTTTGCCTTACTATAGTTCCTATATATTACTTGTTGTGAAGTGGAGGTATGAGATGCATTGCTACTCAGCGGAATTGGCAGTGCACACATTACTGTTTTGTGGTCGCTCCCTGGAAACTCAGAACCTACTAGCGTTGAAAGGGGGCTTATATTGTGGCAGAAGATTAAGTCTAGTACGTTGTTACCTCTTGTGGGAGTAGTGACAGTTTGTTTCCAGCCAAGTATATCCAGTGTGTCTAAGAACTTATCAAATTTAGTTGGACCTGTGGGTATATCCCAGTTGATTTCAGGTAAGTTAAAGTCCCCACATAGGATCTTATGATCGTATTGTAAGTCGGTTAATTGCTCCAGAGTATTAATAAGTTGGGTCTCGTAATTACTAAAGGTGCCAGGTGCTCTGTAGGAGCATCCAATTAATGCTGTTACGTTATTTAAGTGTACATTAACCCATAGAGTCTCAGGCATGTTAAGTGTACTACTTTCTAGCTGTGATACAGTAAGTTCATTCAGAAAGTACATGAGACAACCCCCTCCCTTACCACCTTCCCTGTCACACCGAAAGTGTGTGTAGTTATCTAAGCTTATTTCTTCATCCAGGATGTCCGAATGACACCAAGATTCAGTGATGACAATTACAGGGGGTTTGTATATTACTGTGAGTGCTCTGAGCATCGGCAATTTATTTAGAACAGATCTAGCATTTATGAGGATTACGTAAAGATGAGAGTTGAAGTAGCATTTGAAGTATTTAAGTTCGTTAGTCAGCCCCGAATATGGTTCAGCACCCAGTAGTTCTGCTGGACATGACGATCCTATGTTAAGAGGAGTTCCAGCATCATGCTCACCTATGTCTATCGAGTTGTTGTGTGCTGTTTTCGGTGGAGAATTAGGAGTTGGAGTACTGGATTTGCTATAGACTAAGGAACTTTTATTTTTAGTTAGGTTACAGAAGTGGGTAGGGTTCTTTATTTGGCCTATACTTGTGCAAGTGTCAAGTGTGTCCAATGGATACGGGTGCACTAGACCGTTCCTGTTTTCATGCAAGGAGGGAGCCAGCACTAGTGGTTTAGGAGTGTTAACATCCCTACCAGCTGTTTTTTCAACGCTGACAGGGACGCGGGGGATAAAAAATGATTGGATCCTTGTGATGACCATGGCTTATTATTCCACCTATTGTTTGATGCTAGTTGTGTCCTTGTGTGGGTTTCGTGTGTACTGCATTTTGGGTTAGTTCCCAGCAGACTTGTACCATATATCCGGTCGAAATTTGTTTGTGTGCCATACTCTGAAGACCCTGAGTTGTTGGTAGCCGAGTTCTGACTATTACCACTTGTACTATTTAGGGTGACATCGTTGTGACATTGGATATTAGTGTGTGCCACGGTGCGATTTAGCACGTTGTGAGTGCTAATACTATTAACCGTGGGGAGTGTGGGCTTATTTAAGCTGCCACTGTTTTTGTTGGTATGATTTAGGGGCATATTTTCCTTATCTTTACCAATGGAATTATAGCTAGGAGAGGACAAAGTCGAATTTCGGGGGGTTTTAACTTTTTTTCTGGGGTTATTTAGTGGCATTTTAGATTCTGCGGTGATGGGTGGTATGGTTTTATTATTTATTTGGTTACAGTCTAGTGGCCTTTCGGCTGGTGTTGCACTCTGATGGGATATTTCTGTGTGTTTTGAGAGGGGTGATGCGGTGGGGTCTACTGTATCTTTCACAGGGTTGGGAATAATGGCTGCTTGCAATGTCCTATTACCTATTTCACAATTAGTCTTAGTGAGATAGTTGTATGCGCGCCTTTCTATAACTGTTTTGTCCACCCCGACCTTTATATGTTTGTAGTTTCTGGCTTGCGATAGGGTGTGTTGGGAGTGAATGAATTTTCTGGTCTCTGCCGGTGTTTCGAACTGAAAACGAATAGGACAACACTTTTCATGTTGACTCTTCTTCAGCCTGTAGCACTTAGTCTTGGAGTTAGGCATTTTCGCTTCACTAAGTAAGATGCGCTGTACCTTTTTTAGTGCCTCATTGTCCGGAACGTTGTAGACAATAGCACTCAGTTTTGCGTCGAGTCGTTTTGTTACTTCTGTGGTAACAAAGTTAATGAGGTTATCTACCTTAGTTACCGATTCTGTGTCAAGCTTGTTAAGGTTTACCGTTTTCATGAGGATAGTTAGAGGTGTCAGTTCACAGACCTGCGATCTGATATCGCTGATCTGATCTGATAATTTGGATATCTCGGTATTGGTTTCGATGTTTCCAGCATTTACTGACTTACTGTTTTTTATTTCCCTTAACTCAGCCTTAAGTTCTCCTATAGACAACTTTAGAAGTTCTATTTCTGAAGATAGTACTGAAAAAGAGCTTGATGGCTGGAGTTTCTCCATAAGCACATAAGGTGAAGGGAGGAGTTCTGTATGAGCAGAGGGTACCGAATTTTTAGGAGTAGTGCTAATACTGGCTGTCAGTACAGTTTTATCCTCAGTTTCAGCTCGACGCTTACGGCATACACGTGAGTTATGTGACTCACTATAGCCGTTTGTTGGGGGTGTGTTGCTTGATGTAGCAATCAAGGACGTTAAATTAGACACCAGTTTTACAGGGGATTGGGTTCGTTGCTTTTTACTTTGATTAACCATAACTATTAGAAATGAGAGTTAGTGGTTACAAGTATGGAAGTGGTATAGTACTTGTGCAAGTACTACAACAAGATAAATTTTATGTAACGAATCACGTAAAAATGTAACGCAAACGTTGAACGTACAGCGATACAGAGTGCATTCAAATAGTAACTTGGAACTTGAAAAACCTTTATTCATGCAACTCGATTTAGCAATTACTGTAAATCATGTCTTAAAACCGTTAATGCTCGGCTCTTGCTACTCCAGGCCTCTCGCTGTCCCTCGAAGCCTTTCAGAAACGCTTAGTACTAACGGACGCAAAAACCAAAACACCAATTGGCGACTCGAGAATTCTTTATTCTAACACCAACATATAACCAGCATAATAACTAAGGTCTATGAACAAATATTACAATAATAAATCACGATATTACTTCTGACGGTTTGTTACTCTTCTTCCAGAACAGCGACCGATGAGACGGTGACTGGTGCATTGATGCCTCCGCGAAAATATAGGGAAATTGGGTTTGAGCAAACGACCATGAATTGATCGTTCAATCTTTAACTACATTGACAATTACAGTCTCGTACACACCTGGCTTATCCTCACTAAACTGAGCAATATCTTTCATCTTTTCAAATTGACCTATACTATCATAGTCCTTGCACAAGACACTTGAGTTCATGGGCCTGTTTTTCATTGTGGATGACTACACCAACGAAGACTGTGCGATACAAGTTGATGAATTTAGCGGTGGATCAGAAGCTATTATAGTTCGACCTTCAGAAGGTTGTTTAGCTGTAGGATTACCACCACTGCTGTCTTCTATTATTAGCTCCGGTTTAGCACTAGCATCCGATGATAGGTGGGCTACACGCTGATCAATTACACTGAGGGTCTCACAAGTATCCATACCTTCTACCACTGGATCTGCTCCTACTTCTAGTACACGTTCAAGTTGTACAGAGCTTTTATTCAACTCAGTAGTAGTAGTAGTAGTAGTAGTACGCATTCCGCTCATCTCATCACGATCAGCCAAAGACAAATCTGCACTATCATGATCATTATCACAAATATTCACTTTACCTCCGTTTGTATGATCAACTTCATCATTTGCAAACTCTTCAATAACAGCAGTAGATGTTTTGGATTCTTCTTCATGAATCCTTGAAGGTTTTATGCCTTTACTCCGACTAGTGACACCCTGTAAACTTGTGAAGTCAGAACTGGACTCTGAAACTGTAACTGTCTTCTCCTGCACAAATTGCGGTGTCGTCCGTGGCACTCTATCCAACAATGGCTTACCAGTTGCAACTACAGGCTTCTTTACTGCACCATTATCGTCACACAATCTGTAGTCAGACCTCGATGATGTTGATTTCCCATTTAGCTTACCACTAAACACGCTCACTTCTTCACAGTTCGCCTTTGGATGCACTACTTACAAACGTGTAAAACGCAACCATGTTTTTCTCGCATCTTGTAACTTATCTGTTGGGGATGTACCACGAAATCTGTTACACTCACTAAGTTTATATGGATTACTGGATGCCATAAAGCTTTCTCGATGTCCACTTCTCTGAGACATTTTAATCATGTATGATTGCGTTTTGCTCTCACACTGCTCTATTCTAGTGGTAGGATGTAACATACTGAAAAACTTGCTCATAGATTGACTGACACTATCTTTTACAGGTTTCAGAATATCATCGAACTTCGGCTTAACACCTTCACCCACTTCCTTTGCAGTAGAGTAGGTGGGCGTCTCGCTATTACCTCTAGGACGGAACTTGAGTTCAGATCGCTCATGCAATTCATCGAAATCAATGCGTTCTTCTAAGTCAACAGATTATCCAAAAACTCAGAGTGTGCCTTGGAGTCATCTCGTAATTGACTACCATTATCCTTAACAGTCCCGAATACGTTTGTTACAATCATCGAAGGTCTTCCGAATACTTGAAGCAGTAAACTCATCGCCTCAGAATATCGTTCGTTAAGGGGCATCAACTTACAGCACTATACAGCTCTTGAAGCAACTACAGTGCAGTACCTCATCAAATACATCAACTTCATTTCATCATTTATTAAAAAACTACTCAACATGATTTCAAACTCCTTTACAAACTCTAAATGGTCAGCTGGGTTTCCATCGCTATATCGAGGTTCAAATTTAGGCCAATTATCCCTAGACAGCGAAACGTGAAGAACATACTCATCATGCTGAGCATCATACATATCATTAGAATAAGGAAGCAACTCAGCATCACTTACTTTCCTGCTTGCTTCCAAGGTGCCCTTTCCCTTCTTTGACCAAGGGATCATTGAATTTGACTGAAAGTACCAGATAACGCTTGTTCAAAGAAGACGGGCAGGCACCAGAAAAGACGAACGGAGACTATCCAACTGTCAGAAAGTGTCAATCACGTCTGATAAACAGTTAATGTCCAGCTATTGCTTCGCTGGGCCTGACGCTGTCCCTCAAAGACATTCAGAAACGCTTCCTATTAACCTACACTAAAACCAAAACACTGATTGGCGACTCAAGAATCCTTTATTTTTACGCCAACATATAAACGACAATAATGTTATCACACAAGTTTTATGATAGTTTTTATTCTTCCTCTGAACAGCTAACGATGACTGCCGGATTGATGACCCGGAAAAATATAGAGGAGTTGAGTTTGAGCAGACAACAATGAATTGATCGTTCAATCTTTCACTAAATTGACATACGTAAAATATTGTTCCAATCATGCAACAGGCTTCAGTTGTTTGTACGAAAAAGAATAATATTTGTAAAGTGGATGTAAACCCGAATGTCTTTCTTGAGTAGATGTTAAACTAACACTTGTCTTAAACTCCAAAACACACTCGCGTATAGGTGGTTCATCTTCTCTACTAGACCACATACTGTCAGCCCGTAGCAAGAACTCTGGACCTTTCCACCACTTATTTTTAACCACATTCATATCAATAACTCCTTGCGATGCTAGATCAGCTGGTTTTTATCCAGACGGTACATACCCCCACTGCTCGACGGTTGTTAGTTCACGAATTTGAGATACTCTATTAGCCACAAAACATGCATATCTTGCTGGCTCGTTGTGTATATAATATATCACAGACATCGAATCAGTCCAAAACGTTACGGAATACTTGGGATAATCCAACTCTTCGCACACCTCTGTGAATAACTGCGCCGCTAGCAAGGCTGCAGTAAGCTCTAGTCTCTGAATCGAAATCGTCTTTATAGGTGCAACTCTAGATTTACCCATCACCGGTCTAACATCTATATCATTCCTTAAGGTGGTTCTGATGTATATGGCTGCACCAAATCCAACCTCAGAGGCATCAGAAAAAACATGGAAGTCACTTATATCATGATTTCTCGATGACTTAAGTAGACGTGAGACGGAATGTAGATTCAGCGTTCTTAAACCGTTTACCCACCTTTTCCACTCTTCACTGTGCCTCTCACTTAATGGGCCATCACACTGTAACCCTTTCTTTCATGTCTCTTGAAATAATCTCCTCGCCGGAAGTAGATAAGGTGCTACTAATCCAAGTGGGTCAAACACGGAGGACAACACAGAGAGCACACCTCTCCGAGTGACTGTCTTATCGATATCACCAACGCTAAATCTGAACTTGACTGAAAGTTCCAGAAAAGTTCCAGGTAACGCTTGTTCAAAGAAGACGGGCAGGCACCAGAAATGGCGAACGGGACTATCCAAACACTACCAGAAACTGTCAGCCAACTCTCAGAATATACCAGAAGTAGTATCGTGATTTGTTGTTATAACATTTATTCTTAGACCTTGTGCGTAATAGCCCTAATGTTGGTTACATATTGGCGTAGGCGTAAAGGATTATCGAGTCGCCACTCTGTGCTCTGTTTTTTCGCATTGGTTGCTACAAAGTATTTCTGAAAGTCTTTGAGGGACAGCGTGAATTCCAGAGCAGTAAGAGCTGGACATTGAAAGCTTCTGAGAGTTGGCCGACAGTTACTGAAAGTGTCTGTTTGTCTTTCCTGGTGTTATCTGGAACTAATCTGGATTTCGTGGCCAAATTCACTGATCCCTGGGTCAAAGAAGGGACAGAGCGTCTTATAAGCAGGCAGGAAATTAAGTAATGCTGAGTTTTCTGTTATATATAATGATGTATGTAATGTTAAGCATGATAAGATTGATGTCAACGTTTCGCCGTCTAGGGATAACAGGAAATTTAACCTGCCTAAATATGAGCCTCGGTGTACCGATGGAAACCCAGCTGACCATTTAGAGTTTGTAAAGGAGTTTGAAATCATGTTGAGTAGTTTTTTAATAAATGATGAAATGAAGTTGATGTATTTGATGAGGTACTGCACTGTAGTTGCTTCAAGAGCTGTATAGTGCTGTAAGTTGATGCCCCCTAACGGAGGATACTCTGAGGCCATGAGAATATTATGTCAAAATTTTGGAAAGCCATTTATGATATCCCGTAGCATTTTTGAAACTTTCAAAGGTCATGGGGCACAGTTAAGGGACAACCCCGAGGAACTCGCAGAGTTCTTGGATAATTTAATGGTATAAAGAAATACTCTCGTTTATCTTAACAATATGGATGAGTTGAATTCAAGTTCTTTGATTGAGATAGTTGTCAAGAAATTACCGGTTCGTCTACGAAGAAAGTTCATAAAGGTTAGTTCCCGGCTAGAGGAAGATGGTTTGGAGCCTGGATTTGATGATATTGTGAGGCTGGTGAAAGCCAGTGTCAACCAAGCGACGGACTTATTCGCCAGCATTTTGCATTTTAAGGGAGAACCTAACTAACCGGTGAATATAAAGAAAGCATTTGTAGTGAAGTCTTAAGGCACAACGAGAAACTATGAGTGTATTGTTTGCCATAACACGCATCAATTGAGTGATTACAATCGCTTCATTTCTATGTCCCCCGTAGAAAGGTTAAAAATGGCAAAGCAGAAGCGGTTGTGTTTCATTTGTTTGAAGATAGGGCATACAAAGTTGAATTGTAAGGTGACAGACAAAGGAAGTAGAGGTTCAATCGATGTGCACCCACTTCTGAGGACAGTGAACGAACCGGGGAACTCGGTTAACTGTAATAGTGCCTTTAGACCCCTTGACAACCTACAAGTTTATTTAGAGGTATTACCAGTTAAGGTGAAAGGGCCAGAATCTTCGGTAGAGACTCATTCATTGTTGTATAATGGTTCAGACGGTACACTGATAGATGATAAGTTGGCTGGCTGCTTGGGTATTAAGGGCCCAAAGCAATCCTTGGTTCTAAATACTTTCAATTCTTCGAAAACAATAGTATGTGAACGTGTGTCATTTCAGCTAGAATCCTTGACTACTTGGGAAACCGTTGAAGTAGATACTGCTTACACTACCTCCAGTATGAAACTCGGCGATGCTACAGTACCCAGTCGTGAAACGGTTGTCGGTAAGCCATACCTGTGTGACATACCTCTTCCAACACTGCAGGATGGAAGAGTGAGAGTACTCATTGGATGTAGTGTGCCAGAAGCTCATAAGGTATTAGAAGAGGGATTCGCAGGTGGAGATGGTCTGTTTGCGACGAAAACATCGCTGGGATGGACAGTAAGAGGACCCATACCCATGGTCCACATATCATCATTAGTTGCAAACAATGGGGACAAATTGGAGACAATGATTAGAAATATGTATGACGAGGAGTTTTGTGACTGTGGTGTCCTAGAGAAGGGTCGTTCTGTAGAAGTCTTAAAGGCAGTTAAAATAGTTGAGGAGTCCTGTAAATACAAAAATGAACGTTTCAGCGTTGGCCTACCATGGAGATTTGAAGATAGACAGTTGGTCTGTAATGGAGAAGTTGCTCTTAAGGGGCTAATGGGTTTGAAGAGGAGGTTTCTGACGGATGCAGACCTCTGGACCAAATATAAGGATGTTGTCGACAAACAAGTAATGAAGAGTTACGTTGGAAGACTAGTTGATCAGAGCGAGCCAGGGAAGTGGTATTTGCCCCATCATCCCGTCTTTAACCCGAGGAAGCCAGGTAGACTCCGTGCGGTGTTCGATTGTTCTGTGAAATATGAAGGAGTCTCTTTGAATGATAATCTGTGTAGTGGCCCAGATTGCGTGAGCTCATTAGTGGGACTGCTATTAAGATTCAGAAAGTTTACAGCTACTGTCGCTGCGGATATTGAGGAAATGTTCCTACAGGTGAAGGTGCCAGAGAGTGACAGAGATCACTTAAGGTTTTCGGGGTTTGATGACGGTCTTTGTGGTAAGGTGTCAGAATATAGGATGAGAGTCCATCCATTTGGTGCCACGTCCTCCCCGTTTTGTGCTAATTTCGCTCTACGAAAGACAGTGTCTACATTTGGTTCAAATGATCTGCTGGACGTCATCGATTATTGCTTCTATTTGGATGATTATTTAGCCTCATTCGATGATGATAAGTCTGCAGTTAAATTTGTAACAAGTATCAATGAAGGATAATACACACAAGGTCTAAGAATAAATGTTATAACAACAAATCACGATACTACTTCTGGTATATTCTGAGAGTTGGCTGACAGTTTCTGGTAGTGTTTGGATAGTCCCGTTCGCCATTTCTGGTGCCTGCCCGTCTTCTTTGAACAAGCGTTACCTGGAACTTTTCTGGAACTTTCAGTCAAGTTCAGATTTAGCGTTGGTGATATCGATAAGACAGTCACTCGGAGAGGTGTGCTCTCTGTGTTGTCCTCCGTGTTTGACCCACTTGGATTAGTAGCACCTTATCTACTTCCGGCGAGGAGATTATTTCAAGAGACATGAAAGAAAGGGTTACAGTGTGATGGCCCATTAAGTGAGAGGCACAGTGAAGAGTGGAAAAGGTGGGTAAACGGTTTAAGAACGCTGAATCTACATTCCGTCTCACGTCTACTTAAGTCATCGAGAAATCATGATATAAGTGACTTCCATGTTTTTTCTGATGCCTCTGAGGTTGGATTTGGTGCAGCCATATACATCAGAACCACCTTAAGGAATGATATAGATGTTAGACCGGTGATGGGTAAATCTAGAGTTGCACCTATAAAGACGATTTCGATTCAGAGACTAGAGCTTACTGCAGCCTTGCTAGCGGCGCAGTTATTCACAGAGGTGTGCGAAGAGTTGGATTATCCCAAGTATTCCGTAACGTTTTGGACTGATTCGATGTCTGTGATATATTATATACACAACGAGCCAGCAAGATATGCATGTTTTGTGGCTAATAGAGTATCTCAAATTCGTGAACTAACAACCGTCGAGCAGTGGGGGTATGTACCGTCTGGATAAAAACCAGCTGATCTAGCATCGCAAGGAGTTATTGATATGAATGTGGTTAAAAATAAGTGGTGGAAAGGTCCAGAGTTCTTGCTACGGGCTGACAGTATGTGGTCTAGTAGAGAAGATGAACCACCTATACGCGAGTGTGTTTTGGAGTTTAAGACAAGTGTTAGTTTAACATCTACTCAAGAAAGACATTCGGGTTTACATCCACTTTACAAATATTATTCTTTTTCGTACAAACAACTGAAGCCTGTTGCATGATTGGAACAATATTTTACGTATGTCAATTTAGTGAAAGATTGAACGATCAATTCATTGTTGTCTGCTCAAACTCAACTCCTCTATATTTTTCCCGGGTCATCAATCCGGCAGTCATCGTTAGCTGTTCAGAGGAAGAATAAAAACTATCATAAAACTTGTGTGATAACATTATTGTCGTTTATATGTTGGCGTAAAAATAAAGGATTCTTGAGTCGCCAATCAGTGTTTTGGTTTTAGTGTAGGTTAATAGGAAGCGTTTCTGAATGTCTTTGAGGGACAGCGTCAGGCCCAGCGAAGCAATAGCTGGACATTAACTGTTTTATCAGACGTGATTGACACTTTCTGACAGTTGGATAGTCTCCGTTCGTCTTTTCTGGTGCCTGCCCGTCTTCTTTGAACAAGCGTTATCTGGTACTTTCAGTCAAATTCAATGATCCCTTGGTCAAAGAAGGGAAAGGGCACCTTGGAAGCAAGCAGGAAAGTAAGTGATGCTGAGTTGCTTCCTTATTCTAATGATATGTATGATGCTCAGCATGATGAGTATGTTCTTCACGTTTCGCTGTCTAGGGATAATTGGCCTAAATTTGAACCTCGATATAGCGATGGAAACCCAGCTGACCATTTAGAGTTTGTAAAGGAGTTTGAAATCATGTTGAGTAGTTTTTTAATAAATGATGAAATGAAGTTGATGTATTTGATGAGGTACTGCACTGTAGTTGCTTCAAGAGCTGTATAGTGCTGTAAGTTGATGCCCCTTAACGAACGATATTCTGAGGCGATGAGTTTACTGCTTCAAGTATTCGGAAGACCTTCGATGATTGTAACAAACGTATTCGGGACTGTTAAGGATAATGGTAGTCAATTACGAGATGACTCCAAGGCACACTCTGAGTTTTTGGATAATCTGTTGACTTAGAAGAACGCATTGATTTCGATGAATTGCATGAGCGATCTGAACTCAAGTTCCGTCCTAGAGGTAATAGCGAGACGCCCACCTACTCTACTGCAAAGGAAGTGGGTGAAGGTGTTAAGCCGAAGTTCGATGATATTCTGAAACCTGTAAAAGATAGTGTCAGTCAATCTATGAGCAAGTTTTTCAGTATGTTACATCCTACCACTAGAATAGAGCAGTGTGAGAGCAAAACGCAATCATACATGATTAAAATGTCTCAGAGAAGTGGACATCGAGAAAGCTTTATGGCATCCAGTAATCCATATAAACTTAGTGAGTGTAACAGATTTCGTGGTACATCCCAACAGATAAGTTACAAGATGCGAGAAAAACATGGTTGCGTTTTACACGTTTGTAAGTAGTGCATCCAAAGGCGAACTGTGAAGAAGTGAGCGTGTTTAGTGGTAAGCTAAATGGGAAATCAACATCATCGAGGTCTGACTACAGATTGTGTGACGATAATGGTGCAGTAAAGAAGCCTGTAGTTGCAACTGGTAAGCCATTGTTGGATAGAGTGCCACGGACGACACCGCAATTTGTGCAGGAGAAGACAGTTACAGTTTCAGAGTCCAGTTCTGACTTCACAAGTTTACAGGGTGTCACTAGTCGGAGTAAAGGCATAAAACCTTCAAGGATTCATGAAGAAGAATCCAAAACATCTACTGCTGTTATTGAAGAGTTTGCAAATGATGAAGTTGATCATACAAACGGAGGTAAAGTGAATATTTGTGATAATGATCATGATAGTGCAGATTTGTCTTTGGCTGATCGTGATGAGATGAGCGGAATGCGTACTACTACTACTACTACTACTACTGAGTTGAATAAAAGCTCTGTACAACTTGAACGTGTACTAGAAGTAGGAGCAGATCCAGTGGTAGAAGGTATGGATACTTGTGAGACCCTCAGTGTAATTGATCAGCGTGTAGCCCACCTATCATCGGATGCTAGTGCTAAACCGGAGCTAATAATAGAAGACAGCAGTGGTGGTAATCCTACAGCTAAACAACCTTCTGAAGGTCGAACTATAATAGCTTCTGATCCACCGCTAAATTCATCAACTTGTATCGCACAGTCTTCGTTGGTGTAGTCATCCACAATGAAAAACAGGCCCATGAACTCAAGTGTCTTGTGCAAGGACTATGATAGTATAGGTCAATTTGAAAAGATGAAAGATATTGCTCAGTTTAGTGAGGATAAGCCAGGTGTGTACGAGACTGTAATTGTCAATGTAGTTAAAGATTGAACGATCAATTCATGGTCGTTTGCTCAAACCCAATTTCCCTATATTTTCGCGGAGGCATCAATGCACCAGTCACCGTCTCATCGGTCGCTGTTCTGGAAGAAGAGTAACAAACCGTCAGAAGTAATATCGTGATTTATTATTGTAATATTTGTTCATAGACCTTAGTTATTATGCTGGTTATATGTTGGTGTTAGAATAAAGAATTCTCGAGTCGCCAATTGGTGTTTTGGTTTTTGCGTCCGTTAGTACTAAGCGTTTCTGAAAGGCTTCGAGGGACAGCGAGAGGCCTGGAGTAGCAAGAGCCGAGCATTAACGGTTTTAAGACATGATTTACAGTAATTGCTAAATCGAGTTGCATGAATAAAGGTTTTTCAAGTTCCAAGTTACTATTTGAATGCACTCTGTATCGCTGTACGTTCAACGTTTGCGTTACATTTTTACGTGATTCGTTACATAAAATTTATCTTTTTGTAGTACTTGCACAAGTACTATACCACTTCCATACTTGTAACCACTAACTCTGATTTCTAATAGTTATGGTTAATCAAAGTAAAAAGCAGCGAACCCAATCCCCTGTAAAACTGGTGTCTAATTTAACGTCCTTGATTGCTACATCAAGCAACACACCCTCAACAAACGGCTATAGTGAGTCACATATCTCACGTGTATGCCGTAAGCGTCGAGCTGAAACTGAGGATAAAACTGTACTGATAGCCAGTATTAGCACTACTCCTAAAAATTTGGTACCCTCTGCTCATACAGAACTCCTCCCTTCACCTTATGTGCTTATGGAGGAACTCCAGCCATCAAGCTCTTTTTCAGTACTATCTTCAGAAATAGAACTTCTAAAGTTGTCTATAGGAGAACTTAAGGCTGGGTTAAGGGAAATAAAAAACAGTAAGTCAGTAAATGCTGGAAACATCGAAACCAATACCGAGATATCCAAATTATCAGATCAGATCAGCGATATCAGATCGCAGGTCTGTGAACTGACACCTCTAACTACCCTCATGAAAACGGTAAACCTTAACAAGCTTGACACAGAATCGGTAACTAAGGTAGATAACCTCATTAACTTTGTTACCACAGAAGTAACAAAACGACTCGACGCAAAGCTGAGTGCTATTGTCTACAACGTTCCGGACAATGAGGCACTAAAAAAGGTACAGCGCATCTTACTTAGTGAAGCGAAAATGCCTAACTCCAAGACTAAGTGCTACAGGCTGAAGAAGAGTCAACATGAAAAGTGTTGTCCTATTCGTTTTCAGTTCGAAACACCGGCAGAGACCAGAAAATTCATTCACTCCCAACACACCCTATCGCCAGCCAGAAACTACAAACATATAAAGGTCGGGGTGGAAAAAACAGTTATAGAAAGGCGCGCATACAACTATCTCACTAAGACTAATTGTGAAATAGGTAATAGGACATTGCAAGCAGCCATTATTCCCAACCCTGTGAAAGATACAGTAGACCCCACCGCATCACCCCTCTCAAAACACACAGAAATATCCCATCAGAGTGCAACACCAGCCGAAAGGCCACTAGACTGTAACCAAATAAATAATAAAACCATACCGCCCATCACCGCAGAATCTAAAATGCCACTAAATAACCCCAGAAAAAAAGCCAAAACCCCCCGAAATTCGACTTTGTCCTCTCCTAGCTATAATTCCATTGGTAAAGATAAAGAAAATATGCCCCTAAACCATACCAACAAAAACAGTGGCAGCTTAAATAAGCCCACACTCCCCACGGTTAATAGTATTAGCACTCACAACGTGCTGAATCGCACCGTGGCACACACTAATATCCAATGTCACAACGATGTCACCCTAAATAGTACAAGTGGTAATAGTCAGAACTCGGCTACCAACAACTCAGGGTCTTCAGAGTATGGCACACAAACAAATTTCGACCGGATATATGGTACAAGTCTGCTGGGAACTAACCCAAAATGCAGTACACACGAAACCCACACAAGGACACAACTAGCATCAAACAATAGGTGGAATAATAAGCCATGGTCATCAAAAGGATCCAATCATTTTTTATCCCCCGCGTCCCTGTCAGCGTTGAAAAAACAGCTGGTAGGGATGTTAACACTCCTAAACCACTAGTGCTAGTGTAGTTGCAACTGGTAAGCCGTTGTTGAATAAAGTGTCACAGAATAGAGTTGCTGCTTCAGAGTGCAGTTCTGACTCCACAAGTTTACAAGGTATTACTAGTCAGAGTGAAGTTATGAAACCTTTTATGATTTGCGAGGAGGAACCAAAATTGTCTACTTCTGTTAGTAAAGAGTTTGAAAATGTTGAAGTTGACGGTAAAGTGAATATTCGTGATAATGATCATGATACTTCACAATTGTCTTTGGTTGATCATTATGAGATGAGGGATTCGCCTACTACTGCTAAGTTAAATAAAGGTTCTGTACAGCTACAACGTGAATTAGAATTGAACGCAGATGCAGTTCCAAAAGGTGTGCATACTTGTGAGACAGTCAGTGTAATTGATCAGCGTGTAGCCCACCTATCATCAGATGATAGTGCTAAACCCGAAGTAGTGAAAGACAGCAGTGGTGGTAATCTTGCAGTTGGACAACTATCTGAGAGCCGAACAAGAACAGCTTCTGATCCACCACTAAGTTCATCACCTTGTGTCACTCAGTAATCGTTGGTGCTGTCATCCACAATGAAACAGACACCCATCAACTCAAGTATCTTGTGCAATGACTATGGTAGTATCAGTTCGTTTGAAAGAACGAATATCAATGGTCAGTTTAGTGTGGATAAGCCAAGTGTAAAGGAGAGAGTTATTGTTAAATTGACTTGCATGAATAAAGGTTTTTCAAGTTTCAAGTTACTAGTTGAACGCTATTCTCTATGGTGTAAATTACCTGTGTCTACCCTTGGTTGATCAGATTCTTCGTGTGTTTGTTAGCCATATTTATTCTACGGTAAAATGACATGGGCGTGTCACCGTTAAGATTTGAGGATATAGCTGATAGAAGGAAGTGAGCAAATGAACTCTGCGACGATTTTCCAACCTAGGGCGTCAACCTGAGGAGGGATGCAGGCGTATTGGTGTAAGTCCTCCAATTCTTCAAAATAATTCCACCAAGACATGATCCGCGAGGTTATTCGGACTGTTTGTGTATACGTGTGGTCTGTCTTATCAATTTGTGATTTTGGACTAATTGTGTTTTCTCGTTGTTTTCGTACCTTGTTGTTATTGCCTAATTTTGTTGAAATTTTCGTCGTGATTACTTCTGAAGTTGTTTCCAGTCTTCTACAACCGTCAATGAATTGATTGATGTTAAAGACAGCAGATGGGTCGTATACGCCGGGGAGGCTAGGCTAGTGCTGAGAATGACATGCATACGGAGATATTTGTTGGCTGTGGTCCCACACACCGGGGAGAAAGAGTGTAGACGACTGAGGCTTGCATACGTCACCGTTACTAGAATTGAGGCAGAATGAGTGACAAGCGATTGCAGTGGTAATTGGTAGTGAGTAGATAAGACGATGTGTGTAGAGTATCGTGAGGTGGTGCTATGGTCACGTTGCATTCTGCAGGAGTCATTCTAGCAAGTGGCGATCATGTTGCAAGAGGATGTGTCAAGAGGATGTCTTTAACTGGAAGGCGCAGGTCGTCATCGATGAGTGTGATCGTGCTGTGAGTATGCCTGTGGTGTGTTGGCTTTTCTGTTTGTTTTGCATTTCAGCTCTTTCCGTGTGACCCAGGTTCTCGCGATGGCATCCAAGTCAACGTGTATTGGTCGTGATGTGAAAAAGGGATCGATCCATTTTTCGCCTGGGAGTATCAATGTAGTTGAAGATTGAACGATCAATTCATGGTTGTTTGCTCAAACTCAACTCCTCCATATTCTTCGCGAGTCGTGAACCCGACTGTCACCGTCTCATCGCAGTTCAGAAGGAAGATATTAACTATCAGAAGCATTATCATGATTTATTTTTACAACATTTTTTCTTAGAACTTTTGTCTTTAACCTTATAGCTGGTTACATGTTGGCGTAAGAATAAAGGAATCTTGAGTCGCCAATCGGTGTTCTGATTTTCGCGTTGGTTAATACAAAGTGTTTCTGAAAGTCTTCGAGGGACATCGTGTGCTCCATCGCAATAAGATCGAAACATTGACGGTTTAATGGAGTTTGATATCAAACAGTATATTTTCGTTATTTATTAGTGTGAGACGTATTAGCTCTATGCTAGTAGTGATTGTGATTTTTTATTAATATGAAGGTAATATTCACCAGCTTTCATCCCAGGATGTCCCCCAGAAAGTATTAATTGGTACTCCACGAGAGCTGTAATAGTTATATATTCTCATTTTGTGTACATGAGGAACTCCAGTTAACAGGCATCATAAATTTGATAAATTTCATATACCATTAGTAAGCATATTTAATGATAATAATATAATAAAATACATATGTATTCCTACCTATCAAGGACACACCAATTGTGCAGGCATGGATAATTATTATTTAAATTGCATAAATGTATGTAATGGTGGTGAAGCTACATGGTTGCTATCATTTTGTCTTTAGTTTGTGTGAACAATGTGATGACTAATGATTCAGTGGACCACATCAAGAGATATAGAAATATTGTCTTCGCATTAACAAAAAACCCAAGTATGTCTTGGATGGATTACAGATACTCGGGAAAAAATTAAAACTTGAGGTCATTCCCCCATATAACTTTAGTGTGTACGGCACCGAATCTTATTCTTTATTTACATCCAAACTCGGTAATAATTTAGAGTAAGTGATACACTTGTATAGTTTCTTAGCATTTTCTTCGTAACATCTTAAGTGAATTGTATTCAGCGTAGACTAATAAGAATGATTGTTTATCTTTTCTTATAAACGGGTTCAGGCTATTTTTACACTCACGAACAGTTATGTTATAAATTAAAGTCGTGAAGTATTATAAATTAATACTTATTCATTGGTACAAAGGTATGTTCCACAATTGTAATCCAGGATGCGTCGTGGGAGAAGGTAGTGGGTAATTCATAAGGCAGCTGTAAGGTATGGGACCAATAATGTTTGCAGATCACTTGTCATTGTAAGTGGTCAAAAATCGACATCCTTTATTCTCATTCAAAAACTCATATAGAAGCTAAAATGGTGTGAAAAAAAGAAGGCAAACGACACCGGCACACAAGAAAGCAAATGGAGTCCTCAAGGAGTGATTAATAAATTTATATATATATCCTGTTTAGTAACTATGATTATTTTGGTACACTAACTAGTCCTGTTATTCTAACTCTTATATTATGTGTGAACTAATATTAATGTTCTGCGTAGAAACGTTTATCAATCCCTTCCAACAATATTAACATTTATTATTGTAGATTACTGTAATTTTTACTTTTGGTGAACTTATAATATCTGTGTAGCGTGAAGACTAGGACGTAGGAGTCAGACGCAGGAATACACTGTAATCTCTGAGCATTCTGGTGGTAGAGGAGATGAACACTGGGAGTGTGTTTGCATCACGCACATTAGCTGGTAGCCTATTCCAAATGACTGAAAACTAGCTCAAGAAGAAA